>CAEFZX010012977.1:0-146613 GCA_903066825.1 Alfaro cultratus | reverse complement strand
CTGAAATTTAAAGGATGGTTTTTTGGACATTAAATATTTGAAGGTAAAGAAGATGAGAACAAGGGAGGGTGTTGGAAAGTGTCCTCATCTTTGCTTGTTTTTGAGTTGTTTTGCGTTGTGTGTTTCATGTTTCCTGGTTTGCTTTGGAGGGTGCGGCTGCGGGTTCTGTACGTCTCTTTCTGTTTTGTGTGCATGTTGTGCTGCTGTTGTCCGCTGGGGGCATTGGGAGTGAGTTCGTGTGTGGGCAGCACTGTTCAAGAATCTGTAGAAGAAGTTGATAGCCTGAACGTTGAAACAAATAAAGTGAACGCTGCTATCTAAAGACAAGAAGTGTGGTTCATTATAAAATGACTACTGAACAAGACAACCCAACACTAATAGTCCGGTAGACTCGGTTCGATTGAGGACCAAAACTGCAGCATTTGTTACATTTTCATCTGGTGTGGTTCGTATTCACATCGTACTGTGTCAAACCAAGACAAACCGTTTGAGAACCTGTTTCCCCCTTTCGCCTGTGGTGGCGCTGCACCAAGAACCACTGAAAGAAACAACATGAAAACATCTAAACAAGAACTTCTTTTTTCAAAAAACGTAAATAAAAACAGCGTGGCATCAGATTTTAGCCGATGTACGTTTTTTTTGTCTTTGGTAAAAAAAAAAAAAAACATGAGCCATTTCTCCCGCTAGTGCTCGATTCTCACGTTTGTTTGGCTTGTATTTACCTAGAATGGCCTGCGCTGTGGTCCGCTTCTTGCTCTTGGATCGGTCTCTGGTCAGCTTTCCATTCACGTACGTATTCCAACCGCGCCAGAGTTTGAATTCGCATTTACGCCTCCCTATATAAAGTAGACTAAACAAGGCTTTCTCCAAGTTGACTACTATCTGTAAATCTCACTAAAATGTATGTTTTGACATTGTACAGACCAATCAGGGTGATTTGAAGGCGGAGTTGGACATCCCACCCTGCCCACTATCCGACCACAGCCCATTGCATTGTTGTGCTAATAGAGAGTCCGAAGGGAAAGGAGGTTCTTAAATCCACAGAGGTCAATTTCAAACCACTAGAAACAACTGTGATGCAAAGTCAAATTTTATTTGTTTTTGATATATACAGAATTTTTATAACATCTGAAGGTAACATAGTTACTTGACTAAAAAATGGCACCATTTGCCTAAAAAATACCTAATACCTCCCTCCAGATTAATTCATTAACTTATTTAAAATGTCAATATTTCTTTAACGTATCAGATGAAGAATTATTTTTGAGGGTATCCTTACATCACGTTTTGCTGCATTCATCCTTCACCGACTCCAGTCCACATTTTTTCTGCCCTGCCAGCAAAACGATCCATTCAGCAGTGGAAGTGTAAAACTGTTATTTCAAATTTGGGAGAAAAGCTGTTTGGTGGGGCGGGGAGCATTGTGTTGATGCCTCTGCACTTAATCCACTCTGTCAAGTGAATTGACTCAGTCATGATAGCACACACAACCTGTGACATTCAGCTGTTTACACACAAATGTCGCTGTGGTAATCCACCAAATCCCTCTCAAATCCCCTTAACCACAGATGGTCGCGTCTGAACAAAGCGCCGTTAGTTTCAATCACTCAGTCAGGAGCGTCTGATAAACCGGAGACCTCAGCCTGAAACAGGATACAGGACAAGCGCTAAGATCAGGTTAATGGAGCGGCTTAATTTAATTTTGAATGGGATGAATTTAAATGTACGTTAACACAGCATAGACAGCATGTAGAAATGGATCCTTTAATTAACACGCAATGCACTAACGTGTGTTTTCTCCAACGTGAGTCACACTGTTAAATAAAATGATGTTTTTGTCTTGAGTGAATCCTGTAGCCTGTGAACATGGGAGTAAAGATGAAAACCAGTCCAGGGTTTGGATTCATTGGACTTTAAGCTAAAGTTGTGAGTGGTTGTGTTTCTTTATTGTAGCTGCCTACCAGCTGCGTTCCTCCTGTTCCAGAAGCAACCCTTCCACTGTAAAACATTCATGTTTGAGGATCAACAACATTATAAATTCAGCTTTGTGCCTCGCTGATTATTTCCAGTGAATTTATTTCGTCACAGCTGGACTCTGCTGAAGCATCTCACCAGGAGCGACATGGACTCAAACTATGTGCTGCTGTTGCATGAATCCAGATTGACAGTTTAAAAAAAAGCCATCCGCAGCATACACTGCACAGGATTAACATTAGAATCACGGTATCATATCAAACTGCAGGAACCAGGTTGTTCTGTCTGTGGAGCTGCAGGTTTGTCCTGGAGGGCGGAGCCAAGCAGGATGCTCCCGCACACCTGCGGATCATTAGTCCTGGAGGATAAGAAGAGCTGAGTGCCATTGAACACCACATGCTTCAAACTCAAGGCACAGGGGCCAAATCCGGCCTACCACAGCTCTCCATGTGGCCCTCCAAACACAAAATTGCATCAATCAGTCTCCCAAGTTTTTTGCAATTCCGCAACTGTGGAAATTCATGCAAAATCAACAGATCCCAGCAATTTTTCATGCTAATTTTTCATTCCAAATTCTCCCTGAAAAGGTTTATGGGGCTGTAACCCCCACCTGCAGGGGGCAGTGTTTTTTACTTTTGCGACACTGTTGCCTCAGCCTTGCTTGATGTCAAGTTACAGTCCGTGATCGTTACAGTGAATAACAAAAATGCACGAATGCTTTAACAAGACACTTTAACCTAACCCCTATTTTAACATGTTCAGAGGTGGAATTTGACAGCACAGGTGGAAAAACAACAGTGGTTTGAACAATAAACCATCCTTCAGGGGTGACTGCTCCATCTGCCGAGTCCTCAGAGTGTCTCACCTTTGTGTTGTTTCTCATTCAGGTCTCCGCCCTGCTGGTCAAAGAGCCCTGCTGCCTCCTCAGGTCATAACTCCCTCCTGAGACCCACCAGCCTTATAAGTTAGAGATAAAGATGCTAAAACTGTGAGCTGCTGAATCGTCAGATTAGTTTTTATTTAATTTAACAAAAAATTTAAATTATTATGGGGGTTTTTAATGGTCTGTTTAAGTATCCTGCTGCAGTCTATATGTCATTCTGCCAGCATCTGCTTAGGGGATTTTGGGAACCACAGACAATTTTTGCTTCAAGCTGGAAGAAATTCCGACCCATCCCAATCTCATGGAGATTTTAGACACACTGATTCAGTGACTATTGTTAATATAAGTAGAGGCACAGAATCATAAAGCTGTGTGACATTTCCAGAGATTATGTAAGAGACGCTATAACAATATGAGCAAAGTGGACCACATAAATGCTGCATATAAGCGCGCCACATGTATGTGTATGTATATACAGTATATATATATATTAAAACTTCATGCCAAGAACAGACCTCCATGTATTAAAAGGACGTTTCTGAACTTAAAAACCAAGTGGAAACGTATCAGAAAGACTTGGATCGTGAGAGAAAAGCCAATTCGGAGAGAGCAATGAAGGACCTCCAGCAAATCGACGACTTGAGAGCTGAGAAGGAACATTTAAATGAAGGTTTTCCCATCACTCAGCAGATTTAGCCAATATAGCCTTGCGTTTGTTAGAACTGGAGTGAGTACCTCTGTGTTTCTGTATCTAGACCTTAAGAGCACACATACGACGAACCTCTAACAACTAACAGCTGGCAAAGCTAATCGGCTAGTCACAACTCTTATAAAATACAGTGAGAAAACTGCACCGTATAACACAACTATTTGGCCAGAATAGTTGATACAAAGTACAACTCGGTTTTATACTGCTTATGTGTTTTTTCACTGGGTACTAACCTGAAGTAAGGTTACGGGTTATTTGGACTCTGCTCTTTTTCATGTTTGATAATATAGCAGCCGTTCTACGGGGCTTTGTAAGGTTGGTGAAGAGCGTTTATTAAAGGACAACACTGTGGAATTCCCAGTACCAGTGTGGCTGTGAGTTTTTGAGTCTGCCGCCTTCTCCCCTCCCTTAAACACAACCCAAGCGTTACATGCCTCTGAGCATTGCTTCGCGCTCTCGCTGCTTGATGTCTGACGTTTACCTCAGCACGGTAAAATCAAATATATATTATTGTAAAAACAAATCACTTCATAGTGAAATTGTGTGTTTTTGATATTATGACATAGAAATGGAAGAGCTGCTAAAGCTACAAATTACATCTCCCCTTTTGTCCCTCTGTATGCAGCAGAGATGTGTAGCGCAGCGGATTTAGCAGGGCCGGTCCAAGGCTGCATGAGGCCTTGAGCAGAATTTGATTTAGGGGCCCCTCTTGCTGCTGTGAACACCAGCACCTCTAAAAGCGTTTTAACATGGATTTAGTGAAATCTGGGTTTAGGATGGGCTAATTTAACTGGCCAACCTAAAAAGCAATCAGTGATAATTGTAGTTTCCTGAGATGTGTTTGTGAACTAACAGAGCTCAAACTCAAAGATTAAATTCACAGCATCAGATGGTTGCTGTGGTAACAAAACAACCTAACTATGAATCTTGTTCTTTGAACTTCTACAAAGTAAACTTGTCAGCTCCTTCAAATCTTACATTTAAATGTTAAACAATTTCAAATCTTTTATGTATGCTGAAACCATTAAATAAAATTTAGCAGCATTGATAAATTTAGCACAATAAATCCAAATTTAATCCAAAATTTGGATTAAACAGAAGTTCATTTTAATTGTATCTTTTTTATTTGTTGTTAAGACTCTGTGGGTTTAAATAGTGTTTCACTGGGGATGCCTTCATGTAACATATAATTACCAAGTGATATTTTCATATTTCCTGTCAACTTAACATCTTTTAATACAAAACCACGGTGAGGGGCTGGTGAACCGACCACCAGGCTTAGCAAGTTTTCTGGGGGAAACCCTGAAAATGTATCGTTTGTCCAAGTTCTCAGAGCAGAAACAGCCAATCACAGGTGGAAAGCAGGAGACCTCTGACTAGTTTTAAAGGAAATGTCGAGATCAAAACACAAAGAAAAATGAGGTAGACTGTTAAAATGCTGCACCGCAAATGCTCGGGGAAAACGTAATTGTTTTCCTTGAGAACCAATTTTATGAGTAGGACGAAGTGGAAAGTGTTTTGCCGTTGTTCGCCTGCCTAATGTGGTCACCAGAGCATCTGTTCTTATGGTTGGATAACAACTAGCCTTAAACAGTGGCTTGTAAACTTTATGACTGAGCACAGAGGAAAAGAAAGTTCAGGCATGATGCCAAAGAGGTGGAGCTGGATGAGTTTGGAGTGGAGGAGTAAAACAGTGAAGGGGTGGAGGAAGGGAACAGTGATGAGTTCAAGGTGAGTAATTTACGTACGATTTTAGCCTCTTCGTTCTTCATCCGAAGGATTGGGGTTTAAAGTTTGGCCGGAGTTATTATGTATGATCAAATTCCCATTCCTGGTGTGTAATAAAGATCAAACATGATAAGAAATCACCTAACAGTGTACATATTAAGGTCACAGGGGTATGGAACACTGGTTTCCAGTTTTCCTATTTGACTTTGTTAAAACATACAGATGTGTCCCTTTCCCCACCACCACCACCATAATCTAATGTCAAGTAAAAGTATGGTGTTGAGTTTCCTGACCCACATCCAGAATCACACTGAGGAGACGAGTCATAAAAGGTGAAGAATTTGTTACACGGTTTGACACAGAGAACGAGAAGTGGAACGACGAGGCTCTTTGCCTTTTCAGGAGCAGGAAGCAGCCAAGAGCCAAGTTATCTGGGGTTTCTGCAGGTTGGGTGAGAGTGATTTCAATTCTTTCAGGAAAGTGCGGCTTACGGTGACTTGAAGCTGAGAAATGCGTGGGAGGAGCAGATCGGGTTCTGGTGTGAGGCGAGGAAAGAGGGTTAGTGGTCAAAAAGGTAAGCATGGTGGTTTGAGGAGAGGTTTGGTTTGAGAGGCTGATGTTGAAGAGGTAAAGGTGATTTTATTTAGTTTCAGCAGCAAGACAATACAAAGTGTTTTACAGAATTTAAAAGGAAATACAAACAAAATAACAAACCAAAAGAAAGAGCAAAGGAAGAAAAAAATTAATAATGTTGATCCAAAGTAAATAAACTAGATACTCCTACTCAGAGTTGGTAGATAAGTATAAGTAAGTATCCTCTGGTCTAATTCCTTTTCTGGTTTGGAAGAATAGGAGTCTAAAAGTAGTTGCTAATGTAGTTTTTCTGAAGAGTTTGGTTTCTGAAACAGGTGTCACACCGACATATGGAAACACACCCAACTGAATGCTGACATTATGATGCGTTTGGCGCAGCGGAGATGATGTCGTACGGAGGCGACAGAGATTTCTTGTTCATCTGAGGCAAAAACTAGGAGTTGGTAGTCAAGAGATTATTCAAAGGGTTAAAGACTGTTGGAGCAGCTGAAGTGAGACTGTTGTGTACAGGTGAATCCTCCAAGTGGAAGGGTGTGATGAACACAGACAGCAAAGTGGGACAACAAGCTCCCCTTACATACACACAATGTCTGACCGTTAGGTTTGAGCTGGGAGCTACCTTAACAGTGCCAAACTCCTTCCAGACCCTGGAGACCACAATCAGTCCTTGCTCCACAATCAGTCGGAATACCATGAGGACATGAAACATGCTTGGTCAGGCATCAGACTGTTTCAAGAAATGAAGGAAGCTTTTGTAAGTGTAAGTGTAATGAGATGGCATGCTTTAGAGAAACGGTCTATAGTGGTTAAGATGATGGTGGAAAGGGAGTAAATTACCAACAAAGTCTAGACAAACATGCGACCAGGAGCGTTTGGAAACTGGACCCTGCTGAGTTCAACTCCATGGCTTCTTTGGTTCCATAATCCTGGTCTTGAGTAGTGCAGTGCTTGTCTTCATGGGTTTATGCCGTAAAAGACGGCTCCCACAGAAAGACCAGGTAAAATGTGACAATAAACATTTCTGTTCAGGTTTGTAAAAAATCTTGTTAACCAAAGCAACAGTTTTGTCTACTGAAAGTCATCATCGTCAACAGAGTCAGATCCGCGAGGGATGTTAGCATAGTTTTCCGAAAGATTCTCTTCAGTCACTGTTTGCACCACCTTGAGATGACCTCTGTTTGTGACCGTGACGATCTCGTCTGCTTCTCTTCTGTGCATACCTATTAAAAGTTTACCCAAGACTGCGAAAACCAACTGTCAAGGAAACAAAGTTATTCATTTTGTGCCTGCTGTTCGAGTATTCAGATAACCTCGGCTGGCTTAATCAGTTGGCCTGCTTTAGTGTGAGAATAAGAGTTCACGCCGAAACACAAGGTATTGCATTAAATCCACAGACGGCTCTCTGCTGCTTACTCTTAGGTCAAGAGGTGACAGCTCAAAGAAGGCTTTAAATCATGAGAACTGCTTTGCCTTCCAGTGGAGCTGCGGAGACGCACCTACATTAAGTCAGTAAAGTCTCTGGATTTAGCCAGGATCTGAACGCTTCCTCATGTGTTGCATATCAATGGGTCGGCCCGACAGCGAGCGGCGTACGGGGGGGAGAGAGTGGCAAACGGCGAGCAAGAAATGAAGGAACCTCATCAGAGGTTCTCACCTCTGATGAGGTGTTGGTTTGTATTAATCAGAGAGAGACAGGCCACACGCAAAATCAATAAGTTCAGAATGCATTTAAACTGTGATGTCAAAGAGTCAAATTCATTTTCCTGTGGAGAGAATAGAGAATAGAGGCAAATTTTTAAAAAGCTCATTGGAAAAAGAATCTGTAACAAGATGCGAGCAATAACTCAACACATTACACAGTGAGACAAAATGACAAGCAACAAATGATGAAACCGGGTGAACTTTCTGTGTCCTGTTAGCTCAAGAAAACAATGAAAAGACAGGAAACATTTTAAATGTGGCAAATTAACAATAATTTTTTTTTTTTTAGTTTTCTAACTGGATTTTGAGACATTAACAAGTTTTCTAGGATTCTTCTTTGAAGGACTTTTAGGTGAAATGGAAATGGACCCAACGACAGCACAGTGGACCCCTGAATATTTGTGTTTCAGTATCCGCACATTTAGCTGTTGGCTGGCGTTTGCCTACCATTTCACAGTTACACGCTTCTTTGTGTCGCTATGTCGAATAAAATCGCAATAAAATCCACTTACGTTTGCAGGACACACAAACATTTTGTCATGAATCGTTTGTCTTCCACTCTGGTTTGTGTAGGTCCAGTAATGCTTACTTATCACTGAAGTAATACCTTCATTTCTGGTTCAAATCAACAACAACGACAAAAAAGAAGTTATTCAATGAGGAAAAAGTACATTTAGATGCCATCGTAAACCTCGAGGAGCAGAGAAACCTCACATTGACAAATGTTGATTTGAGCGATGAATGGAAGTGTTATTTTTACTGAATGCGGTACACTGTGTGTGTGTGTGTGTGTGTGTGTGGGAGTATGCGGATGTATGAATAAGACGACAACCAGGAGACTGATTTCTCTGGGAGTGTTGTATAACTGTAACTTAGTAACACGCGGCAGGGTGTCTCAAATGCTTCTCTGTTAGCGAAGAATAGATTGCCCTTTGGCGAAGCGGCGGCGCTTCCAGAAATCCTGGCACTTTAGGCAAATGTCCTTTGTTTTCAGTGTGAGGGGGCTGACTTTGTGCTATGGTACCTCCAAATCTTAGGAGAAGCACATTCATATTCTGGTCCCAAAACAAATGAGCCACAGTAATTAACACTGAATGTAAAAAAATGTTCAGCTTGGAAGGGTTGGTCTCCGCTCACATGAGAGGTGAAACCTGCCTCGTGTAGAACCGTCACAGCACACGGAGTTTTATTACACCCAAATCTTTGTGGCTGCATCTTGCGTGTGTCAAAAAAAAAAATTACAAGCAGAAAGCTAACCTGCTCTGTATATCAGCACTAATCCATCTGCCATCTTTGTCGTTTGCTCAACATGTTCTTCCTTGAGAGCAAGAGTTTGTATTTTGCTGTGACACCTGTTCGAGAGGCTGCCAGTGAGGATGAGCAAAGCAGGACAGGAAGTGTGTGAACGCTAAGAGTTTCATCAGCTAGAACAACTTTCCCCGACCATCTGGCCCAAAAAGAAAAAAAGAAAGTATCAGCTTCCTGTTTTGGATTTTAAATGTTTTAAGTCACTAAATAAGTGTTAATACCAACGACAGTTTGCAAAAAAATACCTCAAAACGCAAATTTAAAACGAGAGAAACTAAAGTTTTCTGGACTCCATTGAACCACAGAGTTATTATCCAACAAGTGGAGAAAACGTAGCAGAACGGAGAACGTTCCAGTAGCGCAAAGGGCCAAAATCCTCAAGATGAAAATCCTCAAAGGCAGAAATTAAATTTTTCTCTCCAATTAAAGATGCTAAAAGAATATTATTGTTTATTCTTAGGGTGAGGGTGAGAATTTCCTCCTAAAACCTTCGCTGTGTTCAGCCCACATGGGCTTCTGAGTAAAAAGGTCGCTGGATGTTTGAGACATGACTCTATAAAATAATAAAAAAAAGGCCTAATTAAAGAAAAATTATGTGTTGTGCTTAACATTTTCCATTTAAAGGGCCAGTAATATATTTTTCAGCTACATAGTGGCATTTTATGGCACAATCAAATAACTTGAACAAAATTTGACTTAGTAATTTAACATTTTGATATTGGGCATCTGTCTCTTTAAGAAACTCTTGAGCTTTCTGACATGCATCCTTCAGCACATCATCAGAACAACATTCCTCTATCAAAAGTTAATTATTATTATTATTATTATTTTTTACCAGTGTTGCACTGAGAAGTGGCTCCTATAATGAGCTCAGCAGATGTGCAGTTCCACCAGGTGTTTGCTAATTGCTGCTGGCTAGTCTGAAGGATCTGAGCGGGGGAATTGGTAGCTCAGAAACTGCAGCTCTGAGGAGGAGCTGAGCTCGACGATGGCACTATGTCCAACCAGCTGTCTTGCACAGCTGAATGGTTGCTAAACATGCATGAAAGAAACAAGGCAACACTTCAGGTATGTTTTTGATGAGGTCATTTAAAAAAAGTTCATTTTAAATAATTCTGCCCCTTTAAGAAGATATAAACTTGCCATAAAAATCTCCTCTGAAAACAATAGCAAAAAAGAGTCCAACTGCATCGACTCCATATGCTGGAGGGTCAAATTTCTACCGTTCTTGAACTGATGTCAGGACAAAATAAATATTCCTAGGGCCACAGTTTGGACATCTGTGCTGTAAATCTATAAAGGACACAACAAGATGCCTGCCTGCCGTAAGCAATAAATCAATCAATCAGCTGATAAAGTAAAACAATAAGCTCAATGATTACTTGTTGCATGTGTCTCAGTCTTTCTGTCAAAATCTAAATAACGTCTGCAGGTTCTTTGGTTTCAGCCAGCTTGCTTAAAGGACGACTGTTTACAAAGACTTCAGCATCCATTGTATTTGTCGTTTCAGCTGTTCAGTTTATTTATTATACATTTAAAATCTCTTCCACTTCCAGTGTTAAACGCTCATTAGAAATTAAAGTTTGTTGATGTTTGAGGACGTGTTCTTGCATTATCATGCCATTACCACGATATTACTTGAAAATGGCCTCAACGATATTATCGTTTATCGCAACAATTCTGGGACGATTTATCGTCCAGCAAAATGAGTCATCGTGACAACATGAATATTAATAACTTATGATTGACTTATGACGCCACCAGGCTTGTTTCAAAGAGGAACCGGGCTTCAGTTCTGTCAGTCTGGTTCAGCGGTGGTTTCTCACCGACACGCGGCTGAACTCCAGTCATCCCTCAGCTGGACGCCGGATCCTCTCGGTCCTCAGAGCCGCTTTCATGTGACTCTCACCCTGGGACGGCTCGGATCCTTCAGCAGCGAGTTTCAGTCTAACGGAGAGCAACCCTGCCTCCGTGATTACATCACCGCTTTCAGCCAAGTCAAGGACGCACCAAAAAAAAAAAAATCAATGCTCCCGATGCAAATGCACAGTGGGAACTCACTTAAAAGCTAATAACATTAAGCTCAGAGTGCCGCTAAGTCGGCCCACATTGTAATGTTATGTAAATCTGACCCGGATGACAGCTTCATTTAAATCGGAGTGCGCGAGATTATGCACGATAGCGGCCCCCGTTTTGCTGCCTCGCGCTCATCTCGGGGCTTCCCGGTAAATAATTCAGGCCCGTCAGTCTGCGCATTAGGCGGGAGACATTCAAGAAATTGCCAAAGCGGGCCCCGGAGACTCTGCGGCGGATTTCTGCTATGCAGAGGAAGAAATTGGAGGGAACATCATGTTGGCTGGAGGGTCCATCACTCATCAATTTGTTTGTAAACAGCAGATTTATGTGCAGTAAAGCAAGTCGGCGGCTCATCCGCTGGAGGCTCATCTCTCTCTCTCTCTCTTTCTCTCTCTCTCTCTCTCTCTCTCTGGGATGCTCAGATTATATCCTGCAATATGTTTAGGAAAAAAAAAAATATATATATATATATCACCAGGAAATTTTACAGTTTCCTAGCAGAGAAAGAGGTCAACACTCCCCTGTTTGTGTCAGAGGAACATTTAGTTCATGCTTAAAAGCAGAAAACTTTTTTTTTAAAGGGATAGTTCAGAGTTTTGTATGGAAGCCCATTTCCGCCACTCTGTAAAAAAAAAAAAAAAAAAGTTCGAGATACTATCTCATTATTTCGAGATACTATCTCATTATTTCGAGATACTATCTCATTATTTCGAGATAGTATCTCAAAATTTCGAGATAATTTGTATTTTTTTTTTACAGAGTGGCGGAAATGGGCTTCCATAGTTTTAGCTACAACAGAAATGTCAAAACTCAGTTTGTGTTAAAGTGGACTTTAGGTATTTAAAATAACTCAGATTTGTTTTTTAAAAGTACATAAGCAGGACACATTTTTGTTCTTTTTTTATTTTATTTTTTTTTTTACTTTATACATTTTTTAATTTAAGACAAACATTTGCTTTGGGGATTTATTTATTTATTTTTTTTTACAGATTCCTAGCAGAGAAATAGGTCAGAACTCTCCTGTTCACACTTAAAAATGTGAAAATTTGCTTATTTTACGTTCAGATTTTTGGAAAGGAAAACATCCTTACTGTTACTGAAAAAATATTACCGTAGCCATTAGTAATATGCCGAATTATAGTAGAAATGTCAAAGCTGAGTTTATAGAAAATTGGAATTTAGATGGTTTTAGATATTTAAAACAATTAAGATTAGAGAACGTGCACAGCCAGGACACATTTTTATTAATTTTCTATTTTATTTATTTATCGTTGACACAATGTAAGATGGAAACATGTTGTTTTTTGGTACTCATTTCTAGCACCGATAGAGGTCAACACAGACAGCTCAGTGATGTAACCGCTGTATTTAAAGTGAGCAGCAGGTCAGCTGGAGATAAACGAGGCTGGATTTTAATCTCATATTCCCCCATCGGCCCCCAGACGACCCCACCGGCGGCTCCCGGTGTTCGGTCCCCCGTCCCTACGGTTCCGATCGCCGCCTCTGTCTGCAGGAGGAAATGAAACGCTGTGAGTAAAGATGACAAACGAAGGGGATTAAATCAAGCAGCTCCCAAAGAGGCAATAGCAAGAAAAAATAAATAAATAAAAAATGGGTCTTTAAATTATTCTAACAACTCCATCATGCTGATCTAAGCAGTGTGCATACTTTATCGCTGAGTGCATTTCCTGATTGTGTCGGCTACTAGAAAAAAAGAGTCTGCATAATACACACACACACATATATATGTGTATAGTAATTAAAGCATCGTAGCAGATGAAAGTTGTCGGATTTCTCTCAGATGAGTTCATTCAGGTGTTCAAAACAAAGTGTGAGAGCGAGTGTTTGTGCCCACTGAGGGTTTTTTTAGTGACTCTTGAAAGACGTGAAGTGGTTTTATTTTGTACTCTCTCGCTCAAAAAAAAGAAAAGAAAAAAAAACGAAGCCTCTTTAGTCTGCAGGATGCCTGATCAGGAGGTCACAGACAGAATCCAGGGGAACTCGACGAGCAGACGGTGAAAATCTGCTCATTAACCGGCCCGATCCGACGGGCTGGGGGTCAAAAGGCCAAGTGTTAACAAGCGGCAGGGGAGGGAGGGCGGGGCCCGCTGGACACGGATCAGAAAAAAAAACATAAAAAAAAAAAAGCATACATTTTCTTTTCAGGATAATTAAGAATGCTAGAGGGAAAACTAAAAAGAAACAAGGAGACACAATGCTTTTGCAAAGCTTTTATTGAAGAAGAAAAAGAAATACAGGACTACATGATGGCCCCCTGTCTGCAGATTCAGACCAGACGCTTTGGTCTGACAACAGGCTGGAAGAATTTACTCTGATCAACACAAAAAAATAATAAAAATCAGCTGCTTGTGGCCCAAAGAGTCCAAAACTAGAAAAAAACTGTATTTACTTTGGTTAGAAAACAAGTAAACAAGGCCAAATCTTCGAGGCACGGCTGGATCAGACGTACGGTATCGTGATCTGATGCTGCTCTGATAAAAGGCACTTTTACAGGCGACGACAGAAGGAAAAGAACAGACCACCAATCTTCACATCGTCTCGTGTCACACTGTAAACTACAGAATGCTTAAAGGAAGTGAGAACGTTTAAAACATGGGGACACTTTGTAGATAACCTGCTCATAAAGCCGACACCGACATGCAGGCATGATTTAGTTCACACACTTCACACTTCTTCATTTTAAAGGGATAGTTCAGATTTCTGAAGTTTTGGTTTAAAATGAAGGGAGATTTTAGTTGACGGTGAACCGTGTCAAAGTTCTGCAACACGGAGGCTTATAAACCAAACGTCGCAGTGTGTTTGGTTTCTCTATGCGACGAAGAACTTATCGGCCCTAATATTGACGTAGAACTCCCTGAGGACTCGGGGGTTCAGGTTGCCTAACCTTTCGGAGGAGCGGCCTTCGCTTCCATGGCCTCCTTCCTGCTTGAGGCGCTTCATTCTGTCCACCTTCTCACCCCGACATCGAAAAGCCTCACATGCCAATTTCCAAGTTTATGCTGTTTTTTAGGTATTTATTTTTTGTTTTTTAAGGAAAAGCCAAATCAAGGCAGAACTCAAGAGTTAAGTAAAAGTCTCATTAGCATAGTTATTTCCAAAGTGTTCCCATGGTAACAATATCACCACGGCCTACTCACATCTACAGTAACGCCATATGCACTGCAGAGAGATGTATTTTTTGTTGTCATTAGAACTTATAATAGGTGAAAGAAATAATAAGGAGAGAAAATACTATAGTTAAAGTGTTTTTCCAGAATGAAATCAGAAAATGGCTTTTATTGGTCTTTAGTTTCCCCTGTGTTTGCTGCTTGAAGGAACCCGGTGAAGTTTTCCAGTCAGCCGTCCATCGGGACGCTCTGCTGTTACTCATCAGGGTCGCTTCTTTAATTGTTGATTTACGATCATCCAGATTTCAAATGTTTCACCACATTTTGCGGGCGGAGCTTTTCCCCCAGCCAACAAAATAAAACTGTTTCAAACTTCACACCTTGAACTCCCCGTCATAAACACTCACAAGTCCAACTGGAGCAATTAGACTGAAGAGAAAAAAGAAAGCAATTGTTCACCTGGCACATTAAAGATGGAGATGAAAAAAAACAAAAAAAAACTTCAGGAAATCTTTCTTGGTCCCTTGTTCTCCCAACAACTTTAAACTAACACTACCTATAAAAGCTGAGTGTAAATACTGACATACAGCTCAGCGTACCGACATCAGCGAGGGTCTAAGGTTTTGCTATAAGGACACTTAAATTCCAATATGTACACATAAAATATTTCCTTATTCATCATTTCATTTTTCTAAAGTGTCGATGCACTTAATGTTGAAAATTGCATAGGAGTGTATTCATTTTTATCTCTTAAAACTCTCTTAAAATATAGGGGGCGTTCACACACTCATATATATATATATATATATATATATATATATATATATATATATATATAAAGTTTGCATCCATCTGAAGAGAAGTGGGAGGATTTTACCGTTTAGGCCACTTGAAGGTAACCTACTGAATACAGCAGAGTCGGAAAATAGTGGGCCATAAAGGCACCAAACGTTTTGTTCTTGACAGAGGAACTGATTGTTTGTACTGAGAGTAAACAACATTTAGCATTTTTGCATATTAAACCAAGGAAACGGGAAACGCTGAGGTTCAACGGCGGGTCTTTGGTGTCGGTTCATGCAGCGGTGGGGTTGAATTCGACTCGTCGAATGTTTGGTGTTTCTGCACTACATTTTAGAAACACTTTGGGGGGGAAGAGAAAAACAAAGAAAAAAAAAAAGGCCAGCATTCAGCCACACACACACAAACATGTCCAACCATGACCTCACCTGTGGGGTGGATCTGACAAACATGTGAGGCAGACTGGATCTTAAGATGGAAAACCATTTGGGTTGATGAATAATAACAACTCATGCAGCCTGACTTCAATGAAGCCCATGTAGAAGGTGACTTATAATAACACTGGGCGATGTATTATTTTCTGATTGATACCTGATAGGTTGGGCGTGAATATGAAAGGCAGCAGCTCACTTCCTATAACTAGAAGCTGGCTTTAAAGCGGAGCTCAATAACACAAAGCTTCCCTGCAGTGGTTGTACCGCGTCGGTGCTACGTGTCGAAGGTGAACACGTGATGCTATTTCTCATATCTTAAGGTGAACATAAATACAGAGGGATATACAGGTGTGTGTGTGTGTAGCTTCAATGGATGGGTTTGTGGGAATGAAAGGAAGAAGGAAGAGAGCGCTTGATGGGTAATCACAGTGGAGCTGAGCGGGGCGGCTGGCTGGGCTGGCTGCTCAGAGATCAGTGGTGGCCTTGGCGGTGAGCGCCTGGATGCGGCTGGTGTTACAGTTTTTGCAGAGGACGTGTCCATCCAGAGGGTAGCAGCCCTGGTTGTCCCCCTCAGACAGCAGACAGCCGCAGTCCTGCAAGACACAGGCTCACTGTTAAGAAGATGACTCGAACTCCAGGAAGTGTTTGGCCACCATTCAGGGTGCGCCTAAACACTTGCTTTCACAAAGCTCTGCCTATTTACCCAAATGTCCCTCCCATTTATCAAAAGCCCCACCCATTTAACATAAACTCCTCCTATTAAACCTAAGCTCCTCCCATCTACCCAAAGCTCCAGCCTGGACCTTACATCCTTCAGCTGAGCTCATCCAGACTAGTGGCAGCAACAATTAAACACCAAACTGTGTTTTGCTGAGCTCATTATGCAAACCACTAGGCCTGTCAGGATGATACATTTTGTTGGAAGATAATTTGTCCCAGATGTTATTGCAAAACATGATAATATCAACTGTGAATTAATAAAAAAAAACAAAAAAAAACGTCAGGACAATTATCAAAAATAATCGTATTTCATTAAGAGGAATTTAGGTGTGGAATAATTGTTGTGGGAGCTAAAGCTGTGTTTTTCACTTTTTAAATGAAGAAAAAAATGTATAGAAATAATCTGCTAACCAGATTATAACAAATAGGGTTTGTTTTCTTTTATGAGTTTGTCTACAAACTTAGTTGGCGTTCGAAAGATTCTGCTGCTTTGATTTTGATGATGCTTTATGTATGGCAGGTATAATAAGCTACACTTTGTGTTCTCCGGTGATGTGCTGAGTGAGGCGTTGTGTCAGAAAGGGCAGGTGGATCTTAAAGAGACAGAGGCCAGTTTCAAGGCATCAGATATGGCTGTGATGTGAAGTCAATGTTTGATATACGCACAGAAAACAACAACTGATAGTAACTTGGTTACTTGATTGTGGTATAAAATGTCACCATGTGGCTGGAAAATACATAATTAATATTAAATATAGATTCCAGCAAACTTGTGAGGACACTGAAAATGTTTGACCAACATACAGTTTAAAGGCAAAAGGGAGTAAGATTTAAAACTTCTCTCTCCTGATTCTGGCACTGAACAACTAGAATTAATCGTGTTAATCTAGTTATTAAATCTGACAATTTAGGTCAGTGAAAAAAAATGCTTCTCCACACTCCAATCTTTCCCCTCAAAAACCTATACATACTCAGAAACCTGACGTATGCTTGTTATCGTGATTCATTTTTACAGTGTAAACAGCGTTTAAAGAGTGCACCAACTTGTCAGTCTGTTCAATCTTTCTGCAACTTTGCAGCATTTCCAGATTGGATTTTCAATTTGCCTTTTTTTGTTACTCACTGTGCAGCACCTTGGCCTTTTCCGCTGTTTCTTGACAACATTATGAGGAAAAAGAAGAAGAAAAAAAGTGTTTCCTGAAAAGACCTAGCTATGTTATGACAGCATAATGAATCACGCCTGTTTATGTCAGAGTGCAGAGCAACTTCTGCCGTCTTTGATCGCGTCAGAGAACATCGGAGCAGCAGGACTGGAAGGTTTACCTCAGCTGACCTTTTCTAATAACGAAAAGACAACAGACACCCGGAGTCCTATAAGGACGTCCGCTTAGGTGCACAAAAACCGAGCGCTGCAGCTGTATTTATGATAAAGCACATCATTTCCTGCTGTGAATAAAACCTTTCCAGCTCACCAGATACCTTCACTCGCTCGGCCGAGTGGTAAAGGAGGCCGACCAGAAGGTCAGCGAGGTCAGAAGTTGCATTGAACGTCACTTGAAAAAAATCTCATTTTGCTGAGTAACATCAGACTTTTCAGCTTCACATTTTCAAATGCAAACTCGTTCAGGCATGTTAAGGAAAGACGTAATGCAGATTCGCCATCGAGGAGCGGACGCTGAGAAAAATCAGATTTCATTTTTAGTTTGGGGGCCGTAACTCTAGTATGCCTGGGGCCGGCTCTGATGCTTCCTCTAGAATTAAAACACGACAACTTCGTTCTTTTCCAGTAATTCTATGCAAAGAAGTGAACCTTGTGTATTCTCTAGGTTTATTACACACAGACTGAGTTTATTACAGTGAATGAAAACCCAAAACCTGAACTATACGTCTGTGTGTACTGAATCTACACAATATTTTTTTGAAGTCAGCTACTAAAATCAATAATATATCAATATTCAATGACACGCACATCACTTCCATGGGGAAACTTGTTTCCTATTTGCTTAAAAAGAAGTAATTTTTTTGTTTTATTTTGTTCAGTAAGTAGAAGGAGGATAGAGTTGTCATTAACATCCCTACTGTCTGCAACTAAAGCCTACAGTCGACCTCTGCCTCCTCCTTCCTGCAGTCTCCTCCATCCTCTTCTGGCTCCCTGGTGACAAACTTCTTCTCTTGTTGAGCCTCTTCAGCTGAACTAATCTGCCTTGCTTTCCTCTGACCTTTCCATCTGCCAGCAGCGCCGCGCGCTCGCACCAGCGCGGCTCTCTGACAACGTGATGAACTCCGTCTCCTTCAGCCGGGCACACATTGTCTCGGCGGCACTTATCGGCTAATCGCGCGGGCTTCTGACAGACTGGTTACTGTGTGAGTTCGTGAACGACGCCCGGGAGAGAGCGAAAGTTATTTCGGAGCTGGAAAGAGAGCGATGATTCACTCGTCTCTCCTTGAAAAGGGTGACTCACGGACGAGCTTGCGAGTTCAGGCTGACGGCTTCACGCTGCGCATACCTGGCAAAGAAAAACACACACACACGGAGAAGGATGCGTACCTCGCAGCGGTAGCACTTCACGTGAAAGTCACGATCCAGGGCCACGATGCGGACGGTCTCCTCCTGGCCCGGCGCCGGCATTATGGGCTCGTGGCACACACAGCAGCGCGGAGCAAACTTCCTGTGAGAAACAGAGGAGAGGAGCTCAGAACAGCAGCACATGATGATGATGATGATGATAAAGCATGAACTGAAACTCTGTGATTCACATCTCTTGCTAAAACTACAAGCTAATGTGTATCTTATTGGGATTTTACTCAACAGACCAACACAAAGTAGTGAATGATTGTAAACATGAAGGGACGTGATGTGTGGGGCGTGAAAAACCTTCTACAAATAAAACTCTATTTTATGCATCTACCCCCTAAATATAATCCAACTTAATTGGCCTGATGTAATGTTCTGATCTTAAATGTCACGTTTCATTCGATGTAAGCAAAAAAAAAAAAAAGTAATGGTTAACTGAAATAAAGCCTTGAAAACATCAGTCTTTGTGTAGCTGTTCTAAATAATGGGATTCACTCAGTGAACTGAGTCACTGAAATTAATTAACTTCTCCATAGTTTTATAATTTCAGAGCTACAATGAAATGCTTTAAATTAACATGTCAATTTCGACTAATTACATAAATTTTGAAGTGCATTTAAAAAAAAAAATAAAAAAGTTATTGAATTACTTTTATTTTTTTTGCCTACAAAGTTCCCAAGCAGGAACCTTTGTGCTCATGTGTTTCTGATACGCCCGTCAATTTGATGCACAAGCAATAGAGGACAAAGCCACTTCTCTCGGCCCACTGGAGATTCATTTTTGCTTCAAAAAGACAATCTGATGGGACGCTGGAAAAGACTATTGTTGTGTGCAAGTTAGTTAAACTATCAGTGAAGCTATTCCAGCATAAAATAGCATCTCAATGCTAAACATGTAGCGGCGACAAAGACGTCCCCGGAGTCTTTGTCAACCTGATGGCTGAATAACCTAAATAAAATATTAAAAACAAGAAATATTTTTGTTGTTGAGCTCTTAGCAACAAAACCCATTTTGAACTGAAAATGTTTATTTTGTTGAGATGTAGCTTTCAATTCAAATACGATTCATTTGGCTTAAACGCAGACCCTGCAATTAACTTAATTAAAATTTTCAGGAGAGTTCCACCACTAGTTTAATGTACTAGTGACACATGTACTTTAAACACGTGCACTTTAAAGTACATGTGTCAAAGCTCACATGTACTTTAAAGAGACTTGCAGTTGTGATTCCAGCGGAAACAAAGGATTGAACACAAATGAAACAATTTATTAGAGTTTTCCAAACAATTCTCCACTACCTTGTGTTGGTGTGCTGAAGAAAATTCAAATAAAATACACACAGCATTGGGGTTGTTTTGTGACAAAGTGTAAAAAAAAAAAAAAAAAAAGTGGAAATCAGTAGAATTCAACTAAAACAGATTTTTTCTCCTTTGCTTTACATGATTTACAAAGGACAATGGTCGCTAGCATACATTTGTTTCCTTTTCTCTTGAAACACCGTGTAATTCATTGTTCACCAAAAATGAAACGATGTGGAAAAATTCCCACAAATCAGACGGTACAGCAGGTGCTTTTCACTCTGTAGCTTTAAAAAAAACAGTTGCTCCATTTACCGACTGTGCATAGCAAACATCCAGAGCCTCATTTACAGAACAAAACTTCACGAGTGTAACTCTGGAAATGCCTTGCGGAGACGACGTTTTTCTAACAATAGTAATGAGGATCTGAAAAAAAAAAAAAAAAGAAACTGGCTGAAAACGTAGGTCCTGTTCAGTGACCAGAAGTGAGGCGAACGCTTCCTCTATTCCAGTATCTGTCAGGAAGTAAAGGCTCCTGGTGTGGCTGTGGGGGAACCACGGCCGTGCAGCAACAGCACGGGCCGAGGCTCGAAAATTCCTCGAAACAAAGGCCCGGCTGATGAGGACATACTTGCTATGTGAAAACACACAGCGTGGCACAATGTGTGCACGCACACACACACACACACACACACACACTGAAAGCCAGCGGTTTCTCTTCTGGTCACTGAGGAGAAAAACACTTCTGGTAAAAATGCTGTTTACGCAATTCCCTGATGTCTGATACAGTGACAGGAATACGCCATTAAATTTCATGTCCACATCTAAGGATCACATGGCTTTCTCAAAATGTTGACCGTAATTCCCTTCAAGGAAGTCGGAGATCCTGCATTACCGGCACGGACCGCGCCACAGCCAGCGACGTGTTGAAGCGTTACGATGGGTTTCTGTCTTTAAACGCTGACGAGAAAATGATCCAGACACTCTGGCAGTGTTTGCAACGTCCGGCAGGCGGAGCTGCATGGAGCTGGTCGGGGTTTCAGGTCATGAACATTTGAGAGAAAAAATGTCCCACATTCAGAAGCAACATTTTTAAACAAAATCATAGGTGATTCCCTGCATGTACTAATATTCCTTCTGCATTTTGTTACTTCATACCAACAAACTTCAAAGAATTGCTTTGGGATTTTACTAGGGCTGAAATGATTGATCGGATTATTGGAATGATCGTCAACTAATTCATTGAGTATACAGACTCACCATACTCAGACTAGTAATAAGACAAAACTGTAAAAAAAACAAAAAGAAAAAACAACACTTTGAATTTAAGACAGAAATGCTCTTTGTAAATATGTTTATATGTTTGCCTTTCTGAGGTAGAAGCTCCGTTTGGAAGCGTTTTGTGCAGCTGACTGGTTGCCACAAGAGACCATTTTATTTTTTATTTCTTTATTATTTTGATTTGAACTACTTTCACATTATTCCATTAACCAAAATGGATTTTGTTCTTTAACAAAATGGCAAAATTTCAACAATTAGATCTCCACAGTTACAAACATCTCTGAAAAATTACCACTTTTTGGTTATCTAAACAGTTTGATTTATGTTGATGCTCTTATTTTGAAATGAAACCGGAAGCTCTGTCTTAAGATAGGCGGGAGCAATTGTCATGGGGAATCCGCTGATGTCAGGCGGGCCAACACAATCTGCTTCCCGTTGTATCTACGTCTTCTGAAACGCTCGGTTACAACAGAAAGAACGTGAAACTAAATAAATTAATCCAAGCCTGGTGCCCGAGAAGTAAATTAGAGATATTTAGAAAAAGAAAAGTTAAATGACAGACGTTAATTTTGTCCAATCAGGTGTGGTCCTTGACAAAAACCCACGATGATGCGCTCGTCCAATCGGGTCTTTGAGAAATTCTTTCCTTTGGAAACGCCTACATAGTCTCCTGACGTACCTACTCGGAAAAGTCCCACGAAATAAATAACTAAATAAAAGATTGAATAGCCCTCCATCACCAAAATTTAAGATCTGTGATTAGCATATTTAAGGCAAGCATAAAAAAAGAGAATTTAATACATTTGAAGGTGTTAATTTTGGATGCATGAGTTTAAGACTTTTAAAGATGTTTAAAGCTGCGCGGACCCCCTGCTGAGAGGAATGAATGCTGCACTGGGACCAGTCGGGCTGCGTACTTGTGGAAGTCCTCGATGCAGTGGATGTGGTTGGAGGCGTCCACGGTGAAGGGGATCCCGTCCAGGCTGCGGTGACACACCACGCAGGTGAAGCAGTGAGGGTGGTAGGCCTTGCCCGTCGCCCGCAGGATGCGCTCCATGATCGGCTTACTGCAGATGTTGCAGGTCTCCAGAGTGTTCTGCGAACACAAACACACAGTTACACAACAAAGGCCTCTAATCGCCTAATGACTGGCTGACAGTCAAGTCGAGTCCATTTGTACGGCACATTTCAGCAACGAGGCAGTTCAAAGAGCTTTGAGTCATAACAACACAACATCGTAACTAATTATGACACATGAAATAAACATTACATTTGGTCAAATGCCATAATCAAAATCATCAAGTAAATACACATCAGATATGTTGGTCAATGTTCAAGTTATTATGAACTGAAGGCAGCTGTAAACAGGTGGGTTTTTACCCTTGATTTAAAGGAACTCAGTGTTTCAGCAGCTTTGTAGTTTTCTGGAAGTTTCCTCCAGATTGGAGGAGGATAAAAACTGAAAGCTTCTTCAGATTTCTAGCAGGTTTCAGTCAACATCTTCTAATGTGAAACGTATGATTTGAATCTCGCCGGCACACCTCTGCTTCTGCAGCAAACCCAGTAGACCTTTGCCTGAGCTGTCCTTAAATGCCTCTGAAGCTGAAGGAATCTGATTAGCGCCTCCCCCCCAAACCTCCAAACACAAACACAGTCATTTCTCAGCCGCTCTCTCCCTCACTCCATCCTGCCTTATGCAAGAGCGAGCGCTGTAAATATTTCCACTTTGTGATGACTGCAGGTTTTCTGCAGCCAGGAGACTGGGCAGGCAGCCCACTGGTGGGGGCGTGGGGGGCTGACGCCCGCCTCTGACTTATCTGTGGCATCTCTCTTCTTAATATCTGCCCAGAGAGGCCATTTGTTATTTCAATATTTCATAAATAACGACTAGCTCTCTAAGCGCCGGCGCTGCTGGGGGAGGGGGGTATATCATGGGAGGGTGATCAATGTGTGGCCTGATGAGGCTGTGTGTGAGTGAGCTGATGGGCCCCCACTGTCGCAGCCTCTCGCTCAGGCATTTCCTGGATCTCTGCATCGCCTCTCCCCACCCCTTCGCTCCCCCATCCTCTCCCTCTGTCTGTGCGCTTGGCTGGGCTAAACAGAGCACGGTTCAGTGGCTCCCATTGGCCCCCGCCGTAGTAGCAAGCTGCCTCAGTGTTTCCAAACACAGCTCCGGGTGTGTAGCAACACTGCGCTGCGTCACGCGCTGCCTCCCAGATGCGCTCAGGGGGGCCCTGCCGTTTAAAATGACACTTATGTGACCGCTCGGCCGAGGTAAACCTAGCACCCCATCCCCTCCACCCCCACGCCCCCTCGCGCCGGTTGCGTCTCACGTGCACTGACATTTATAGTTTACATGCTAATGAGTGGAAAACACTGCCCCCCCCCCCCCCCTTTTCCCGTCGGAACGAGGGTATTTCTCCCTGCTATGTAAAGCAGCCTCCTGATAAGATCCTGGCTACATGATGGTGTGGCACCGGAGGGGTTGAAGGAGGGCAAGAAGAGAGAGGGGGGGGCTGATGTACGACCCGAGGCGGGAGAAGAAAGCGGTTTGAAAAACGGCCGTTTCTTCAAAGCACTCCTGGAGAGGCTGTATTTCATGAAAAGCAATGTGTGCAGACAAGCCCTCACCTCCCCCCCCACCCCCAACACACACTCCCAAACACCCCTCCACTGCCCGCACCCCCTCCTCCTCCTCTGCCTCCAAGATGGTAATAGAAATAAACATTATTCCCAGGGCAACATTTGTGTGTAAACAATGTCCATATTGCAATCCTGAGCGATCCTGGAAGAGGAATAAAGCCTTTAATGAGCTCGCTGCTCCGAACCCTTGAGGTTTGCCTCGTGCGCACACACTCGGAGGTAGAGAGATGGAGGGGATGAGGAGGGTGTGTGTGTGTTGGGGGGGCATATTTACAACCTGAGAACGCAAGTAAGACACCAGGGCCAAGCAGCACTAAACCATCCTCAACTCGTCTGTCTGCATTCCTACTTCCTTATTCTCATCTGGCCTTCATGTGGGAATACCTTGCCCTTGTTTAGCTTAACTGGAGCATATGATTTCACAGCACACAGATCCTCCGGGCCACTGTAATGAGTTCGCTACTAAAAAGACAAAAAAAAAAAAAAAAAAAAAAAAAAGAGAAAGAAAATTTCTCTCGTTTCCTTCTGATGGTAAGATTCTATGACCTCAATTCGCTCGTGCTGCTGCTGCTGCTCGGCTCCTGTTGTTCTGGCTTTCGCTCGTGACTCGTCTTGTTTGTGGGTTAGGTAACGTTTATCTGCTCTGCTACACAAACTCCACGATTCTGATGTCAAAACAGAGGAACGTGCGCGTGCTCCAGGTCCTTCTGGCTGGGCTCCGCTTCCACTCACCGTCTGAGTGGCTGTGCATAAATCAGAGCGTGCCCTCTCGTTCACACGTCGCCGTCCCTCTGCAGTCTGCCACTAGAGGGCTGTATACGTCTGCACATGTCCGAACGCAGCTTCTGCTTCTCCCTCCCTCCACTTCGCTACATGTGATGTACTCAAGCATATGTATTCTCTTCTTAACCCACACCCCCCACCTCCACCCTCAACCCCCTTCCACCTCTCTCTCTCTCTCCTTCCTACATTTGTGTAAGTGTTTGCCCAGAAGGCTAAACAAATGTCTAGGCAGATGAGGTAAAGTGAATTTAGGTCAGACAGCCTCCTGCTGAACTGAGGGGTGAGTGAAGTGCGTTAAAGTCAATTGTGGCCCCCTTTCTCTTGATTTAAGCCGTTTCCTTTTCCGCTCAGAAACTCGACACAGTCCGGCTCGGCTTCTCGATATTTCATAACAGCTTTTGGTTCAGAGTAGCACACAGCTGTCTGTTAACATGAGGAATGTGATGAAGGGGGAAAAGAGTGGAAAAAAAGGCTGAAAACCTCTATGTGATGAAAAGTTAAACCTGGGGTATTTATTCTTTCTTGTGAGTTACTAATTGGTGATTATCTTATTAGTTTTGACTTCAATTTTAAACGGGTAGTAAAATGTAAAAATCAGCTCTCTTTTTGTAGCTTTACATCATGTTATGATGTTATTCCCTCATCAAGAACATATCTGGGGTGTTGCTTTTATTCTTTCATGCATGTTTGAAACATCCTAATCTCCCATGGCAACCATTCAGTTTTTCGAAACGCCTGGGTGGGCCAAGCTCCGCCTTTGAGACACAGCTCCTCCTCAGAACAGTAGCTTCCAAGATTCCGACTCTCAGAGCACCCTTCCCTACACCGCTCCTTCAGACTAGCCAGGAGCAATTAGCAATCAGCTGGTGGAACTGCACATCGGTGGAGCTCATTATAGGAGAAAGGGTTAATAAAGGAGTTATTTGTGACTTGACTTTTTAATGAAATAATTTCATTAAAAAGTTATTGAAACTATTTGAAAACTGCATTTTTATTTACGTTCTATAATTTAAATGTAACAAAAAAAGAGAAAAAATCTGTAAGGGAGGACTGCATGTAGACCTAATAGAGAAGCATCAATAAATCAGCTAGACTTTCAAATCTGCCCATTTTCCTTTAACTAGAAGGTCTAATACTAAAAAAATCAGATGCACACCATTTTCAGCGTATAAGCACATATGTAATGATGAACTCAGATCGCAACCTGGACTACATCCATTTTCATTTATGTCATATATTTCCTACGAAAAGATGACAAGCAGAAATCTGCACTGGCCGGATATAGCTTGTTTGGCCCATCTCTTAGACCTATTAAGATCAAAAAGATTCCTGATATATTCAGATTTCACATGAACTAGAGCTTCATTAATCAATAATCCCAGGGTAAAAGATGAAAAATGTGATTGAATCTTCAAACAGAGAAGCTTTGATGATTTTATAAACCTACACTCATTCAGAGGTTATAATAAGAATGCACTCTCTTCCTCTCTGATCAGAAATGCAACAGAAAAAAAAAGAAACAGTCCACAGCAGTCAACGCTGGTAAAACCCAGGCCTGAACCAAGGATGTCTTGCAGCAGAAACAAGTCAACACTTGGGAATGTGACGGAGCATATTGCTGAGATTAAGCCGCTTGCCAACACTATCAACACAGATTTTACACCTATCTGTTCCTTTTTTTGTTCCGTGCGGCCAAGTCGGGCTGAAGGGAGGCCGGAGTGCGGCGAGAACACACGCAATTCGAGTACTGGCACGGTTAACTTCAGAGCGGTCCAAATTTACAGATGATCTGACTCCGTGTGTATGTGTGTGTGTGTCAAGTCCAGAAAGAATGTGACGGTCAGCGCCAGGCCAGGCTGTGTGAATTAACTACACCATAGTGAAGGCAGCTCAGTAATATCTAACAAGGGTCTGGTGAAAGATGGAGCTCTGCTGCTGCTGTTTGGCCTTTCTTTGGAGTGGACAACGGATACTGACTCCTTGGTGAACCATGAGTCAAAAAACTGACCCTCTTACTTCCTAAGGGAAGGTGTCTGCTGATTTAACAAACCCTGACAAGCAGCTTCTCTCCCTTTTTATTGTTTAATGTGGGCCAATCAAAGAGGACAAAAAAGAAATCCTTTCTCCCAAAAAACCATCACAGGCTAATTACAGAGCGTGGAAGCTTGCAACATGACAGGTGGTTTCATTAACCTGTCAGGCGTTGTAAAGGATGAGGAGCGGGGGGTGAAAAAAGGAAAATGCTTCAAAGCAGAAACAGCAACAAGGAGATGGAGTCTTTTCTTTTTCTTTTTCTTTTTAAAGAAGCCTGCACCGCTAACCTCGGACATTAGGAGGCGACTTTTGCTGTTGGAGGCTTCAATCTAATTCTGCGAGTCTTTCAGAAATCAGTTTGAGCCAGAGTAAATACAGTGACACTAAATTATAAGAAAATCTAATTACAGACATATTCTCATGTCATCATAAAACTAAAAGTAGATAACTAGTAGTCGACTGGGCAAAGTTTGGAAACAGAAAATTGTTTTGTTCAATAGCTAAGACCAGCCAATCAAACTTCATTTGTGGAACATCTTTTATACAGCTTAGTGTACCACAAAGTGTCTAAGAACAGATATTAAACCAAGTAAATGGACAAACAAGTTATTTTGGTAAAACAACCAGGAATTAAAAGAGAAAGAGAAATCATTCAACTATAGAAAGCAAGGAACTGATGGAAACACAGCTGTGTAGGTTAGAAAGGAAACACTGGAGAAATATTCAACAAATTTAGAAAAGCAGTGAAGTAACGATAAAATTTACAATAGTAAGGAACAATTTGAAATATAGAAAGTAAAAAAAGATGTGTCACACCCAATGGTTACCAGAACTGGATTATTTTTAGGCACTGACCAGTGGCATAAATGCATACAGTTAGTCATGCTAACCTCGCTAACATGAGATTCTAAAGACTAAATGGAATTTTCAAATACATTTCCTTGCTTTCTACAATTAAATAAATACAGTTATCTTGCTGTAACAGCCCCCTCATGCACTGTCATGTCAAGTTTGCTTTCATATAAATAATTACAGAAATCTCAAGAACGCTAGAAAGAAATATTTTCTAAGCTATTACTTGTGGAGAAAACCAAACCAGCTAAAATGTTCATCTTTCACTAATCAGTCGATTAGTTAAAGTTACTGATGTGTCCAATTTAGGGGGCCGCATATTTTGAAGGCTGATTATGTCATAGTGACAGTCCAAATTCAAAGGCTCCTCTAGTTTAGCTAAAACTAGCAAAAACTGGTATTGACAGATTAGTTAAAACTAGGTAAAATTAGTATTGGGAGATTAGCTAAGGCTAACCAAAACAAAGCTGGAAGATCACTGGAGAAAAAACATGTTTAGGAACTTGTAAAGTATGTTAGATATCTTAGATAGAGGCTTTCATCTATTTAGAGGTGATTTACTCATCAGTAAAAATTTTGATGCTATTCATTTACTTTTCATTCAAAACCTTTATCCTTAAAATAAATGCATCCTCAGTTGCGCTTAGTTTCAATAAGTAGCTCTGAATAACTCTATCCCTGTCCTCCAGCACTGAAGAAAACTAACAGAACTAAGGAAATATATTTTTGCATGCCTTTAAATATGCATTTTTCAGAAGCAGACCTGACAAAATAGTTTCTTAGTTTCAAACATTAATGATGCTTTTGAGATTGAACTCTTAGTTTCCCCCCAACAAAAGCGGCTTCCACCTGCGAGAAGCAGCTTGTGAGATATTTTGCCTAAACCCCATGAAATGCAGAAAATGGACTGAGATTTCAGGAGCCACCTTTAGTCAGCTCGCTGAGCAGGAGAAGGATTTATCACATGTAGGGGTTAAAGGGTGTGTTACTGCGTTCTGAAGCCAAATCACGGTGGTGTTGGCCAGAGGAAAATGCCAGAAATTTGCTTTTGGTTGAGGGAAGCTCAGCCGGTTTTAAACCTCCACACATTTGTGGAAGGATTGTGGGAGCACCACCCTTTCCTGATCCGGGGTCTGCTCTGGCCTTAGAGGTGGAGAAGTTTAGGAGTGTATTGTTTCAGCTGGTCCAGATCGATGTTTTGCAGCCCGACTCTGACCTGAGAGTCCTGATGTGTTCACATCCACAGCCTCTGGCATTTGGCGTACTGCTTTTATATCTGATTGCTTTCCAGAGAGCGGTTCCGACACCCTGAGTCCACTCATCCGTCCGCGGTGTGTCTAAGCATCAAGATCATATGGAGACACGCAAACAGGACTCGACACCTTTACAAAATCCTGTCTTTTGACGAGCGTGTTATGTAAATCACCCACTCGAATCTTCTTGTCTGCTGCCCATAGTTGAGGTGTGCGTGTTGTTTTGTTTACGTGTGGGTGTGAGTGAGCATGTCATGCAGCGGAAAGCGATTCCACTAATGGTTTGCTAACTCTGAGGACTCAGTGACCTTAAAACCATCAGCTGCGGATGTCGCGGACGGAGGGCTTTGTGACACGCCACTCAGTCCGGACGAGCGATCCGAGGTTTGGGTGTCTTTGACCTGGAACGGTTTTATCTCCGAGTGTGGTGTGCCTGCCACGCTCGGCTCGGCTCAGCACAGCTCATTGTGTCAGTGTGAGGAATTCACACCGGTTTATAGATGACCAGCGCGTGCAGGAATGGGGTTGCATCTTGCCAGAGCCTCCCAAGTGAAAGAACCCTGCTGGAACCATCTCAAGAGTCCCAGCCAAGTGAGATCCTTTTTCCGTCGACTTGAAGTTCTTTCACAGCCGTCTGGACAAACTAATCTAACAGCACACGTCCGGTGATGTTTGCATTCTGCGCTTCTGCTCTGCTGCGTGCTTTACTTGTTCACTCAGACATCTTATTCTAGCTGCGTGATAACATCAAAGTAGATCCAACGTGGAGAGACAGGGTTGACATGCAGCTCATGACTTGTTCAGGCCTTTCTTCAAAATAAAAAAGGTGGCAGCAGGGCCCCCCTCTCCCCTCCCAGATCCTTCTCTCCCTCTCTCTCTGTCTGAGTTGGCCTGCCTGTCTGCCTTAAATTCAGGCTCCGCAGCAGAATGCGACCCCTCTGGACTTTGGGCAATGTCTCCTGCTCTGGTTACAGAGAGAAACTGACAAAGACCCCGGCAGTAGAGCGCGCATGCCATGAGTTGGAGTGACATTGTGGTGGGTCAGCAGTGGGTCACAGAGATTTTCCTCTCCTGCTTGCTCCTATCGAAGGCCGCTCGGGGTGTTGGACCAACAAAACACTTCAGGAGGCAAACAGAAGACGGCCCGCTACGTAAATCTGCTCACATCTGTTGACAAAACAATGGGTTTGCAGTTTTTAAAGTCAATTTGCTTCTACTTCTGAAATAATTTGAACAAATTAAAGACAGTTTGAAGGATCTCACAGTAGGTGTAACGTATTACTTACCAGTGAGGAGTAGAGATGCACCGATCCGATATTAATATCGGCATCGGTCTTGATATTGGAAAAATTCTAGATCAGGTATCGGTGGCAATGTGTCGATCCATAAGGACAAATCTACTCAGTCTAGTTCTATGCTTTGTGCTCTGAGTGATGTCATGCTTTATTCTTAACTTTACATTATACTTAGGCCCTGGGGAAGACCCAGGACACACTGGAAGGACTATGTTTCCCGGCTGGCCTGGGAACGCCTTGGGATTCCCCCGGAGGAGCTGGAAGAAGTGGCTGGGGAGAGGGAAGTCTGGGCCTCCCTTCTGAAACTGCTACCCCCGCGACCCGACCCCGGATAAGCAGCAGACAATGGATGGATGGATGGATGGATGGATTCCTAATTGCCCAAGTTGCCCTTTCTGAACCATTTGGAAGGTTTATTACAGTTTATTTTTTTACATGTTTGACCAAGGTGGTTTCTTTATTATTTATTTTACATTGGCTATTATACACCTGATGGCGATGACTGAACAAATTAAAGTCCTTCTTCTTGATCAGATGTAGTTGATGTTTGTGAATAAAGAGAGGTCAACAGTGACCTGACTCCAAAAATAGGTCAAAATCACTGTGGTCTGTTTTTAGTGAATCTAGAGCAGAGATGAACAGAGCAAAACAGCAACTAAAACCCTGAAAAAGGCTGCACTGCTTTGTGTATTCCAACACCCTTTGTGCTTCTCCCTCACTCGCCTGTAATAGATAGGACAGCTGCATTTCCTGTAGCATGGGGTCAGTAATAAAAAGTAATGACTTGCTTGAATTCTGTGGGCTCACACCCACTGTACAGCACAAATTATACACGCACATAATTGTCTTGGCAAGTCTGGAGACACACGAAGATGTGAAACCCTATTCATGCGAGTGCTATCTAATTGGCTCTCTCCTTTGAGGAATTAGACCGAGTTAATCACGTCTGAATATACAGAACTCAATTAGAACTCGCCGAGCTAATGCAGACAGCCATGAATATTTGATGACACAGTCAGCAAAAAGCAGAACCTCTGCGCGAGCGTACAAGCGGTGTAGGTGTGTACCTGCCGCGGCCTCTCGCCCCTTACGGCGAGCACGCAGAGGGCCCTGAACGCACCACGCCGGCTGAGGTTTCCGGGGTCTGACTACCTGGATATCCATCATGGAGACGTGACAGACGTGTGGGCGGAGCGCAGTAATTTCCTATTAGTAGCGTATCGTGGCTACTTTACAGACTTTCTCCACCTTGTATCTTTCTGCCAATTCTAGTAGAGCCGGGATGTTTTCCGAAACACTCGTCGGTTCCTACGTCCTCGTCGTCAATGACAGCGGCGGTTGGAGGGGGAGTTCTTGGGGGATATCCAATTGTTAGTTTGGAGAGTCAATTGTCCTGTGTTGTGAAGGACATCGATCGCCAGGGGCCCCCAATACAGCTGGCACCCTGTCTGTGGCCTCCTGGTTTGCCTGGGGAACTTGCCTTTGATACATGGATCATTTGATGATGTTGCCCTCGTTGGAGCTCGGTTTTTGAGTTGACATTCCGCCACCTTGCTAAGAGATGAAGCCAACCCCAACACAGGCACGCAATCCCATTCCGCATGCACTCATCGCAGCCCAAACAGCAAACTTAGTCCTGTAACCAAAGCACTTTCATCGCAAAAGTTTTGTTTCCATTGCTACATTAGAAAATTCTGCAACAATCAGATGATAGACATATTTACAAATGTGTTGCAAATTATAAGTTGTACATTTTAAGAAATATAGAAACGAGGGCTTTTACAGAGTTTCCTTCCAGCATCATAGCCCGATGCTAACCCAGCCACTGCCTTCCCACGCAATTCCACTTGATTCTCATCTCACTTCACTGCTCTGTTTGGGACTTCTCCCATTGAACTCGATTCCTCCAGTAGAATTTTAACAGGGAAAATCAGCAAAGAGAAGAAGTTGAGAACGATGACAATTTTCTGCACTGTTTTAGTAGAAGTCTGCCTGTAGTTTTAGCAAAGGCAGTGGTGGAAGATGCATCCAGAACAAATGTTAGTGATTGGGTAAAATTTAAAACCTCAACATAGTCCTCGTCTCCAGGAATAAATTGTTTCTCACTGCCTGAGAGTCCAGACCCTCTGGACGAAGTTCTGGTTCTTACTAGGTTAGCATGATGCTAGCACCACAGTATTTCAACTTGGGAATGTTGTGTTCAAGCAAATGTGTAGTCTAAGTCTTTGTTTTTTGGCTAAAAAGTTCAGTTTTGGTTTCATCTGAGCAGAGCATGTGTGTTTGCGAGTAACAGCTGCCTCGTTGATGGATTCTTCTATGGATCTCCGTAGCTACTGGAGATTTAAAACGGGCCTCTTTGCCGATTCTCTGAAAAATAATTTTTATGTTTACCATGTTTGTGGACTTATCCACAAAGTTCTCCCCGACCTGTCTGCTGTATACCTTGGTCTTTATAATCCTGTTTGTTCACTAACGTTCTCTAACAAACCTCTGAGGCCTTCATCATTAATAAATAGGCAACTCAAAGACAGTTCGTTGCTGTGTTTTTTATTTTATTTCGGCAAATTGTATTTGTAAAAATGTAGAAAATACTTGCTTTCTTTTCATTTAATTACATGGTTCTTTTGTTTGTCAATCACAGAAAATCTGGATAAAAATACAATGCTTGTGATTGTAACAGCTTGACAACGTTGTATTCTGATAATGAATTCAGCATATGATTCGTTATGTTTAGTAACACTGATTCGGTCACACCTTGTAAACTCTGCATTCACCTCAGCGGCAGGGAGCTGTTCACAGCTCTATTCATTTCTATCTCTTGTATTCAAATGAGGGGATGTGGTTATCTGACGCAGTCAGACAAGGCAGCAGCAGCAGTTAGCTGGATTGGTACCAGATTAGATCAGCGCTGCAGTCTGTCTGTGAGAAGAGTTGGGAAATAGAAGTGGCTTCACAGCCAGTTCACAGTTTATCTTTTCATTTGTTTGGCATTCTATAAAAGCATATCTGGTTGGGAATCGGCTAACTTTGGGTGGGATGCAGAACTTCACTGTTCTGCATCTTCAGAACAGTGAAGATGTAGGGAGCAAAAACGTTAAAGACAGATGAAGTAAAGTACCTGAGGTTATCCAAAACGACAGGCAGGAGAGGAAACGAGAGAGTGGGTTGGAGCGGATTGAAATCAGTGTGAGGGGTAAAGTATCAGAGGAGGTTGTTATGGATAGGGTAATGAGGATGCAGATGATTTGCAATTTATGCTCATAAAGGGAGAAACTAAAAGAAGAGCTATAGTGCTGCAACTCTGAATATACATCTTAATATATACTTACAAAGATTTTTACCCAGTTTGTTACATAGATTTTAAAACCCCCCGTTGTCTCTGAATCACATTAAACACTAAAACACCAATTTTTTAAACAGTAATTTGAAATCAAAGCTACAGTCGCACTTCTGGCTTGCCATGTACTGTGTGTGTGTTTAGAAATGGGTCTAAATGTGAGAAGGAAGGTGATTTTGATCTATGACGTTTTTAAGATACATTCAGAGTTCAGCTGAGTCATGACCGGGTATGTTACTTTTCAGTGACCTCCCTGTCTTTCCGCGCCCCTTCATACGACTGGATCAACTGGACATGTGGGAATGAGTGCCTAAAAGCAGGGGTCCCCAAAGTCGGTCCTAGAGGGCCAGCATCCTGCACGTTTTAGTTCTCCCCCTGGTCGTAGCAACAACCTTTTCCATGTTCTTCTCAGGCCTTCTAACGAGCCATCATTGGATCCAGGTGGGTTAAACCAGGGAGAGAACTAAAACATGCAGGATGCCGGCCCTCCAGGACCGACTTTAGGGACCCCTGCCTTAAAGTGCTAATTAGTGGCTAAATAATTAGTAGCTAAATCAAATATGCACTGATGTTTGTCTTAGCTGTCTTCATGGGTAAGTTCATAATATGATGCATTTAGTGTGACAGTGGTGTATGTGTGGTTTATATGGTGTAAGACAGTGGTCTGCACACTAGCACTAATCCACTAAAAGCGGAGCTAACTTTTTAGGTAGTTTTGAAAACACTTAAACAATTAGCTAGCTTTGAAAACTTAGCTTCCCCTAAAGTATTTTTTTGTTTTGATCAATTCTAATGTGGTAATTTACCTGTGAAACTTTCAGTTGAATAAAGTTTGACATCTGTGTTAAAGTTTTGGTTATCAATTCTTTATGTAGCTAGCCGTTTCTACATGGAGGAAGCATCTTTATGCAGCATGTTTTCACTCCTGATTTCCCATCTATTTTTACCCCCCAATAACCTCATTTCAAACAAGAAACACATAGGAACAAAATAAAACTCAGACTTTAGAGAACAAATACAATATCTAAGGGCATCAAAGAACATGTAAACTATAATGTCTAAATTAAATTGCAGTCTTTCAAGGTCAGATATAATTTTAGGGTTAGTGTTAGCTAATACTGAATTTAACACTTTAGCATTGGCTTCTGCTGAATACTTTGTTGGTGTAGTGCTTTAGCATTAGCAGAACCCAGTATCAATGAGGTGTTTAAGTCTGAGAAATCAACAAAAGTAAGATAGAAAACTATTCAAGCACATTTAAGATATATTTAAATGTCAACTATAAACCATTTGTAAAACAGACTTTGCTCTCACACATTTGGACCGTGTCTACTCTACAAATATATATATATAAAAACCTCACAGCAGAAATGCCACAAAAAATGAATTTGAATGCTGTTAATTATAGTTCTCAAAGGAAAGCCTGTACTTGCTTAAAGTAGTACCTGCAGGTTAAACCTTTACACAAACGGCCACTAGTCTCCGATTGGTGCGTTTGTAGCTCTTACCTTGAAATTCCACTGAAACTTGTGGCAGAGTTACTGGGGTTGATGGAGACGCACACATATTTCTTTCCTTTAATAATGAAATCAGTTAAAGTAACAGACCAAACAGATTTAGTTAAATTGAGAAGCTATTGAAAGAGGGAAACAGACAGACAGCGGAAGAGTTCTGACTTTCCAAGACACTCAAGCAAACTGCCGGGGTTAAAAGCTCATCAGCCAATCATGCTTCCTAATGGCTACTAGTTCAAGGCGCTTGTCTTTTACAACAGCAGGATGGAAAAGCCAATTTATTTTAAATAACATAAAGATAATGAGCTTTATTATACTTATGGCGTCCGTGACCTTGGTGGTCTCAAAAATTTGGTAAAAAAGAGGCTGAAATAGATAAAGCTCTTTGTCTCGGCACATCCTTTCATTAGTTTTCTTTAAGAATGAAGCTCGCTTTGTTACTTTACCTCTAAACCCACTGCCCTCCGGAGGGTCTGTTTCTGAGCACGAGAATCAACAGGAAGGCAGAATGGCGATTCTGAATCACACAGGACCCAAAACCGTTGCTGTTCACCGGAGTCTGAAATAAAATGGTTGCTAAAGAACGCTTTGAAAAGAGATGAACCCAGAACTCGGCAGAGCCAAAATTGGCAGTGGAAATACGGCATTTAAGTAACGCGCTGCTGTGGTAACCAGGCAGATATGATCCGGAGAACAGCAGGCATAGTAACCTGCATAAGTAATTAACCTCTGTGACACTGAATCCCACTGCTGAACCTCTTCAAAGACCAGCACGGCTATCAGATATGTGACGAGTCCCAGCTGCTTTCAGCTCTGTTAACTAATGTGCTCTCATGGTTAGAGGCACGGTTCCTAAAGTGAGAGCAAAAAGAAAATTACCCTTCCTTCCCATCCGTAATCGATGCCTTAACTCTTATAATCCCCACTAATTGAGAACATTTTGACTTTTAAAACGAAGATATGAGAGCTGGAAGAACACAGAGCATTGATGTTCTGCTTTGGATCGGAGGTAAAGTAAGAACGCTGTTTTATTGGATGCAACTTGCGAGTACCAATTGGACGGCCTTTCGTCTTTACCATTGTCTGAATTCTTTTTTTTTTTTTTTTTTTACATGAAATTCAACAAGATTTCACAATTCTGATTTTTTTCCCTTACAATTCTGATTTTAATCCTCTAAAATCAAAAGTCAAAATTCTGCGAAAATAAAAAGTCTGAAATTCTGATTTTAATCTCAGAATTTTCAGAACTTTCTTTTCCCTCAGTGACTCTAACCCTCTTCCACAGACTTCAGTGTAATGCTCAAAGAAATGTAACTTTATCGCACCATGAAGTTACAGAATATTAAATCATAAATGGAATGGCACTCTGTATCAATACTGTCTTTTCTCATCTGTCTAGAATTGACATTTTGGGACCAAAGTGTCCTGATTGGACGATCCGTATGGTGAGTTGTTCTGTCACTAGCTTCCTCTGGTATCCGGCTTTCCGAGCTCCCAGATACCGTCTGATTTATCCGTTATTTAGGCAACGATGCTCTGAATCGACTGGAAGCCACTTCACCGGAGAGCTTTCTTGGAAAACACTTGGTGGCAGTAAAGCTGAAAGCTCCGCTTGTCGTTTGCAGTGATGGACGCCTTGCTGGGTGGTGTGTGTGTGTGTGTGTGTGCGTGCGTGTGCTCACAGTCTGTCAGTTCTATTATATGTTTATATACCAAGCAAGTGGAAGCAATACGGATGGGGGGACACCATCCCTCAGGCAAAAGCTCATGAGACAAAGAGAGAGGAAACAAAAAAACAATGACGTGCCGATGCTCTCGCATTACCACAATTCTGAATCACTCCATGCAAAATGGGACATTAATTGCACGGCTGTAGAGTTTATCGGCGACAAGGCGTATTCAAATAGGCGGCGATAAGTCCGGCGTGGAGGGAAGGCCGCAGCAGTGTGAGGGCCAGCGGTGTGATTGAGGTTAGCTAGAGAGAGCGATAGCAGCTTGTAAAAACCAGGAAGCGAGAGCCACAATGATAACAGGTGTGGGAGAGTTCCTCTACATTACTAAAAGGAATCAATAACATCTAAGCAAACGGTCTGAACGAGGCAAATCACACTGCGGAAGAGATACGGCTCGCCCGCTTCAAATGCTGTTATTGTTCCCCCAACCCGCGTATGTAAAGGGGAGGCTGAGATAAGAGCCCTGCTGATCGCCTACTTTGATACAAGGCAGTATACTTTGTTGGATGGCAATCAATGTGCGAAAAGCGTATTCCTGCAATTCCTGGCAAATGGAGTGATGGCGTCTACTCAGGGCGAGTTTCCCCAGGGGCGCTCCGTCCACCTGGAAGACGTCCTACAACAAATGTGACAAGGTGCCAATGCCTTGTTGGAAAGACAATCTATTTCACATGAAGAGAACACATGGCCAAAACCAAAAGTGGGAAATGAGCTTCCAGTTTTTAAGACAACGTGTTCAAGCGGTTTATTGATTTTGAATCGGTTGGAAAAATGTTTACTAGGTCCTCGCTGGTTTTTAGCTTGTGCTTCTTTCAAGTGAAAAGATGAGTGAGGAGAGTCAGGCAGGTGTGTTTAGCAACAAATTTCGCTGTAAAAAATTCTGATGAAAATTTGGATAAAATCAACGTGGTATGTACATAAAGCAACAATGAATTATCCTTCCTCTGAAGTACAGCCAATTGACAGTTACTATTTCTAACTTAACGTTTGAAATAAAATTACTTCTTTTAAAACTTCTTTAAAATGAAAACCAAGATGTTTGATTTGAGAAAATAAAAGATTTTCTTAGGCTTTTGAAAACTTTCTTAGGCTTAAAAAGTTAAGCATAGTGATTAACCACAGCGCTAGAGTGTGATTAATCTGATTAAATCTTATAATCAATTGAAAGCACTATTATATATTAACCTAATCAGTTACCAGTTAAGTTCATGGACATCAGATCGGTGTTGTATCCTGTTACGTACCTGTTGGCAGAAATCCGTTTCCCCCAAACAAAATCATCTTTGGCAAATTAAGAACAACTCACCAACTAAACTGAATACTGCTTTTTGTGGGGAAAAACAGTTAGAAAGTCTAAAATAAACCACCTTGCTGAACGTGATCTGAGACATTCCTGGACTGACTGGGGTTTGAAGTTTTGGCTCAGTGGGCTCCAACACTCCTCCTCGGAGGCTCAGGGCTTCGAGTTCGCTCCCTAATCGTAACCGAGGCGCACGGCCCTCAGGATGGGAATAAAACAAAAAATTACTTTCATTAAGAAATTCAGATTTCCTCCACCCTTTTGATCTAGTGCCAGAAGAACATTTATGCTGATGAAATGCATAAATAAAGTTCTTAAATGATCCCATTCCTCTTTAGTGCGTGTGTCGGAGTTGGAGAACCTCCAGACGAGACAATCACAATCACAGTGAGTGCCCCCGAAGAGAGATGACTTCCGAGACGGCCTGCCTCGGCTCCGACTGTCATGAGGCTCGCTCCAGACTTTTTCTGCACATTAAGGCTTTTTCTGTAGAACACTGAACAACTGTGTTTTCACAAGAACTCACATCGACTAATTAGTCTTCAAATTTTTGAAAGTGTCTGCTTTAAATCAGCAGTTTGTTCAGAGACGCTCCTGTAATAAGACACTTCATTCCTAACTAACTTACCTACAGAAAACCTGTCTACTGAATTTACTGTGATTTTAATCACTTTAAGCTCCGTCATACCCGCACCTCGCCTGATTACCACCAGGTCACGTCTGCATGTGCACAGTTAGCAATAGTCTCCAACGGTCTACTTATTGCTGCCAACTTAGCGACTTTGATGCTATATTTAACGACTTTTCAGACAAAAAAACAGGTTCAAAATTGGAATTGTAAGATCGGCCAGATAACTAATATCGGTGCATCCCTAGTTTCATGATTCAACAATCAGGGAGTCAATGGGAACAATTAATGGGGAAGGTCCAAGGAAAGGCCACTACTGACAAAGAGGAACATGAAGACCCATCTCACATTTGCCAAATAACTGTCTCAATTATTCTCAAGTCATTTTAGAAAATATTCTGATGAAATAAAAGTGGAGTTTGAGAGAGAGAAAGTCCTGTTACATCTGGAGCAAAATCAAAACATTTTCAGCAAAAGAGCTAAACATAGTGGTGGTAGTGTTATGGTCTGGGGCCCAGACAAATTGAGCTCTCTGAACGAGGCCAGGTGGCCATTAGTTCATGACCTTAAGCTCATTTGAGTTTAGCAATAGGACAATGACTCAAAGCACATCATCAAGTCCACCTCTGACTGGCTTTAAAAAAAATAAAAGGAAAGAAGTAAAGTTAAGGTCTAAACTTATACAAAATTATCTTAAATAGGCCGTGCTCCTCCAATGTGGCCGAAGGAAAATAAAGCTGTTAACCCATTTTTCCCTCGTCAACTTGTTGCCATGTACGGCTGGTCGTGAGAAACTCAAACCCTCTCAGTTCCAGCTGCTGGGGAGGGCTGGGCACTTCTGCTAAATGATTCCCCTGTGGTCTTACCGGATGATGCGTCTTTCCTGACAAAGGAAGCACTTTTACATTTGTTGTGCAACACATTGACAAGAAAACTGCTCGTACATTTTTGAAGTGTAATGATAATAATAATAATAATAAAAAAAACCCTGAAAATTAAAAATAGCCCTGCTTGTTTCTGGGATTTCTGGGCAGATGACTTTTCTGGTAAACTTTGGGTCATCATACAGATTAGACAAAAAGTGGAGGAAAGATATTGCTGAAGAGTTACATCCAACATGATCAGCAGTGATTGCAGAATCTCACTCATTATCCTGTTGAGTCATGTGAAAAAGTGGAAAAGTTTTGTACTCAACAATCTCTGAATGCAAGTGAGGTGAAATATGGAATCATAACCTGGGATAGAAAAAGTCTGATCCGAAACGGCAGAATAAAAAGCGTACCGTGTGGCTGTGTGTGTTTGCTGAAGTCTATTATGTAAAACAGGTACCAAATGTTAGTCTGCTGACCTGCTGATGCCAGAAACGCTGGGTCGGTTTCCATGGTTACAAGGTAACCTACTCTGTGAACCCAACTTAATTAGTGGCCAAGGTTTCTTGAATAAGCCCTTGCATTTTTAAGGACTTCCTGTGTTTTATTTGTTTTTTTTTTGTAAATCGTTCCTCTAGTTTGAAGGGAGTGGAGTTTGTTTTTGTACATCTTATAAAAAAAAGTTAAATCTAAATATTCTGAGAAGAAAAAACCCCCAAAACGTCTCTTGCTGCTCAAACTGGCCCAGTTTTCTCCAGATTATCAGACTAAATTAGCCTGAATTCCATCAAACATTTTAAAGACATAATAATAAAAAATCTTAACAATTTTAATGAGATACAATTGCTGGAAAAAAGTTTGGCTAATGGATGGAGACTGGTGGTGTGATGGGACCTTGCTTAATGTAAACACTACATTGTTTCTATGAAGTCTGTCTTGACATATGTCATCTAGTTGTGGCTTTATTATTAGGAACACCTCATTGATGACAGGCTCGACCCACATCGCCTTCAGAACTGCCAATTCAACAAGATGTCAGAAACATTCGCCAGAGATTCGGTCCATAAAATAAATTTGCTTAACGGAAACATGACAATTTTGAAAAAGACAAACAAACAAAAAAAAAAAACCCTCACGTTTTTTGATAAAACGTTTTTGCGGTAGGATGAGGTGCTATTTCAGCCGTATCTAAATATATGTATTTTTATGTATTACAAAGACTTGCGCACATTTAAAAAGGAAATGCAGCTTATGACAAGGGTTACAGGATTTGTAATAAGTGTGAGAACACCATGACTGGCAGACCACTAAAAATGGTTTTGTGCATCTTGGCTAGCTTTTGCTAATCCCTAACTTAAAGTCTAAAATATTGTGAGTGACTGAACCTGCTTATCCAAGAATATTGCTAAAATCTTGCCTTGTGTCACAGACAAGACAAGGCGACACGTAGAGGATCATGTTGAAAAGGGATTTAGAGACAAGGTTGAGACAACTTGCAACAAAAAGCCAAAACATCTACATCAACAATCAAGAGTGTGACACGGTGAGGAAAGAGTAATGGATGTAGCTTACAATGTAGCAGGGCTCACAGTACGCCTTCTTGTCCACGGCGTAGAAGGGTTTGCCGCGCAAGGGTTTGCTGCAGGTCATGCAGATGAAGCAGTCGACGTGGAACACCTGGTCCATGGCGGTGCAGCCGGTACCCTCGCCCACCACGTTCTCCCCGCAGCTGGCACAGCGTCCTGGGTGGCAAAGGCAGAGAGGAGGCAGTATTTTATGCTGCCTCTGGGTAGAAACACACATTTAGCTTAAATTACAGAACCTACAAACAATTGACTGAAGAAAAAAAATTAATCAGGCATGGACTGACTGTAAAAGCTAATAGTTTCCCAGCTGCAACAGATTGATGTGGCAAAAAGTGGAAATGCAAACCAGAAGCTCTTCAAATTTGCTAAATATTCTGTAATTTCAGTGTAACGATCACAACTTCAGATCAAACAGATAATGAAGATGACAGTACTGCCAAACTGATGGTCCCATTTGGATTAGGTCTCCGAAAACACGTTGCTGTTCAGTCCTGAACAAGATCAATAGTACTGTCCTGTAGATAGTCAGACTCCAGCTTGTGTAACCAGGCCTAGTCTGAGTGGGCTTTCAGAGACCATCTAACACATGTTCAAGTGGGGAAAAATGAGAGAGACCCGCTGACCACAAGACCATCAACGTGAAGCAGTCTGTCCATAGACCCATCTGCCATGTGTGGACGGAAGACATTTTGAAGACTGCTCTTCAGGAAGTTCTCAGGAAGAGGCAAGACATTCAGTAGCTGCCAAAGAATCGTGACATACCCGCATTTAAAGCATCATGTGCTTCATTTCCACCTGCCAAATCACATTTAGCTCATTGAGCTCGCTACTAAGGAAACTTTTTCAGACTGACCATGTGCAACACAGATATCTTTCTCCTCATTTCCCCCCAACTACACAGACTCTGAGAAACGTTCCACCCTAAAGATTTAGACCAAGAAAACTATCACGGGACTAAACGATAGTCACACGTGGACATAATGGCAGATAAAATGGGAAAATGAATTGGCAAAGAGCAGTTCTAAATGTCCAAGACAAGTAGTCAAAATTTCCATCATATGCTGATGATGCTGTGAAATCCATCTATGAGGATCTACCAACCCCGAACAAACCAAATTTATACTCCCACTGTACTAAATGTCAATCAAAACGTTCAACACGTCTACGACAAGACGGCTCAAATTCTTTTACATCATCCCAAAAAACTAAAGCTGCCCCTTAAATCAATTCCCTAAAGTCAAAAGTGCCTCATCTTCATTTCTATTTCAAACCGACTGGATAAGGAAGGATTAAATACTATAATTATGGCACATTAAAGAGACCATACACATCACTAACGAGTGACATCTGCTGAAAAAGTCGGGCTTTAAACGATAAAAAAAAGAAAACTTTAGAAGTACAAGGAAGTCTTTGTAACAGGGGGACAAGTGAACTGATACTATTACTCCACAAAGAGCCTGATTGCATATTGCGGGACATGGCATTTGGATATCTTTAATTGAGTTGGAGATATCTTTAATTGAGTTTAAGATGTCCTCGACTCAATGCAAGTTATCTTCAACCCAATTAATGACACTGTCAATTTAATTACTGGTATCTCCAAATAATGGGGTTTGAAAAGATATCTGAGAATGTTTTATGTTTTTTTTTTTTTTTACACATCTGAGGACAGATGCAATCTCGCAGAGGAAGCATGATACAGTAATATTTAATTAATTCAAGTTCAGTTCAATGGATCGTTTTTTTTCTTCTCCCCCTTGCATTTCGCTTCATCTCAAAGCTGATTTGGACCGATGATTGACGCTCCGTCGGTTTTGAACGGAGCGGCTCAGGCGCGTTACAGACATATAGGCGAGACGCTAACAGGGACAGATAGAGTATCTGATGCTTGCTTTGCTTTTTCTTCTTCTTCTTCTCCACAGTTCCACTCGCTGTTTTTCATATCAAGAATTCAAACGGAGTGGAAAGCGGGATCCGTCTCAGGTATCAGCGCAACTTTGGGCTCCGTCGTGTGCTGCAGAGATCAAACATCTGCAAGACTGCGAGGGCTCGCTAATAGTGCGCTAATCTCAGAGAAGTCATTATCTTATCACGGGGGCCAAACGGAGGAAAGCATCATGCAAAAAGGACGAGCAGAACCGCAGCTTCACAGGAAGGCATTACTGGAATACTGAACATCTGTAACTCTGTTAACGAGGCTCATCGTTCGCCGACGGGGGGTGGAAGAGAAAAGAGAGGGGAATTGCAAAACAAAGGCCCGACGTTTAACTTCTCGAAATTCTTATCATAGCCGCATTTTTTGCGCGTTAATCTCAAGACGACTGTCATCCACGGCGAAGCCGACGCGCCGACAAGTTTTCATAAAGCCTGCAATCGGTTTTCATCTGCTCCCGCAGCTCTATCCACACCTCAATTACGGCTGCGTTACCTACTGTACGGGGAGGCAGATTAAACAAACTAGTGAAGGCACGTCTCCGGGGGACATGTGGGTGTCAGTGGAATCACAAGCAGGGTAATCACTTCAGAGAGCCAGAGGGAAAGAGAAAAGGAGAGAGAGAGAGAGACGGAGACGAGCCTGTTAGTGGCTTCGGATCACAGGCCATCTTCAGCGAGTGGATGAGAATGCCAAACATGTCCCACAGGGCTCCCACTTTAAATAACGAGCAGGAAACCTCTCGGAAATCCTTTTCCTTTTGGCGGTCTGTGATCGCGAGGGGCCCGAGGAGATACCGGCGCGCGGCTGTGGGTGAAACGTGCGCGGTTTCTGCCACACGTATTCACACATATCCTAACATCACAGCGAGGGAAGGGGGGGGGGGGGAAGAAAAAGTCTATTCGCCAGGCAACGCCACACATGTAGACGAGATCTGAAGTCGGAGACGCGTGTTGTACGGCGAGCTGCGTTCACCCACACAGCAGCAGGAGCAGATCTGAGGATCTGAGGCCGGCCTTCAACCTACTGTACGCTCTGATCTCCGCTCTCCTTAACAAACATTAAGCTCCTTCTGTTGTTTGGAGGACAATGTTATTGAGGCTCTGAAATCCAGTGAACAGAGTCAAACTTATAGATGTGGAGAAACTCGTTAGCAACCCTGGTAAAGATGTGTAGGGAAGTCATCAGACAAAATGTTATTTATTTGGCAGCAATAGTCTCGATCTGACAAATTTAGAAACATCCAACTATCAATTTGTACATTTATTACGAAGGGGAGAAAATAAAACACAATTTAAGACATAAGTGGTATAATTTACTGGCAACCCTGCTGATACTTTCTACAGCTCCCTTCCTGGCAATAGAAAAGTTCAGTGCTTCTATCTTTCACATGGTTTGTAGCACACAGAGGGATCTTTGACTGCTGGCTCAAGTTATAACAGGGAATAAGATTAGTTACCGTAGCTACGCAGATGATACACAGCTCTACATCGTGATGTCAGCAGGTGACTCTAAAGCCATCGATGCACTGAACAGATGCTTAGAAGAAATCAATGATGTGCCAAAACTTTCCCCAGCTGAACAGAAACTGAACTGAAGTTATTATCTTTGGACCTAAAGATGATCTAGAGTCAGTGCACAGCTTAATTTATGACAGCTGGAAACTAGAGATCAGGCCTCAGATATGGGTGTGAACTTTCAGAGTCAGATGAAGACGGTTACAAAGTCAGCCTTCTATAACCCACAGGATTAAAGGACTAATGTCTCAGCAAGATCTAGAAAAACAGCCATTTGTTTATTTTTAGTTGCAACAGTGTCTTCGCATGTCTGCCTAAAAGAAAAGTCAATCCTGCAGCTGTATCTGGACCAGAACGCTGCTGCTGGTGTTCTGACTAAAACCAGAAAGACAGAGCCCATCACCCCAGTTCTAAAGTCTTTACACTGGCTGTAGCTCAGAGAACAGACTTTAAAATACTGCTGGTAGTCTATGAATCACCGAGCGGTTTAGCACCACAATACACTAAAGATCTGTTGATGTATCAACCTTCCAGACCTCTCAGGTCTTCTGGTTCTGCTCTGCATCCCCAGAACCAGAACCAAACATAGTGAAAAGCATCCAGCTTCTATGCACCTCAAATTTGGAACAAACTTCCAGAAAACTGCAAAACAGCTGAAACAGTAAGTTTCTTTAAAAACCCACCGGTGTAGAGTTGTTTTTGTACCATAATAAATGGAACATTGACCAACATATTTTATGTTTATTGGTGATTTTAAGGAAGGAATTTGACAAAATATAATGTTTGTTGTTGGTTTTCACAGCTGTTGACTCCACAGTGTGTTATGATGTTCTTTATGTTTTCACAATGCAAAGCACTTTGAACTGTTGTGTTTCAAATTAACCTGATTGATTGAAATAATAATAATAAAAAAACTAACTTACTAATAACTTTTCACCAAGATATAGAAGATTTTTAAGTCAGTAATTCCTTAGTATTGATGAAAACATACTAGTACAATTATCTATAAATATCTTTTTTATAAGTGAAATAATCTGCCAACAGAACCAGTACTTTTTCATCAATATGAAGCAATTATTAACTTAAAACAAGGTTCATTATCTTACTGAAAAGTTACTTGTTAATCAGTTCTATCTTACTTCAAGCATACTAAGACACTAGAAACTAGAACAAAAATACTTGGTAATATTTTGTTCTTTAAACTTATCTAATTTCATTCAAATTTGGGGCTAAACTAAATAGATTATTTAATAATTCTAATCATTTCTTATGAATTAGTCTGGCTTGATTTGATCATCTTTTACTTAAAAGCTAAAATACTAAGAACTTTCAGATTTGGGCTTTGTTTTTAACAGATTTATATCTCTTTAGTTCTCATTGGTGAGGAAATGACATAGCGAGTCACTGAACTTCTTCAGTAAGGTGACACGTGTTGCTGAAGGTTAAAACTGTTCTCTTAACATATTTGTCCTGTTAAGTAAAAGAGGAAAACAGAACATGGAACAGCAGATTTTAAAGCTGCATTAAAAAAAAAAGAAAAAAAAAAGAGAAAAACCAGATTTTCTTTCTTTAACACAACTCCCAACAAATTCGCCGCCGCTCCCGTAAAGTTGCCCGCGACGTTTCCCCCCCACAAAGCCGCAAATGGTTTCAGAGTCTCTGTGTTTTTTCTAAAAGCCTCGCTGTCTGATAACAGGGAGGAGTGCTTCTTTTTTTTTTTTTTAACCATTCCTCACATCAATTATTTCATATGGCTGTGTTGGAAATAAGCTTTTTCAATTTGGAGACACGACTTCAATTGACTCGTTGAATAATACAGGACAGCGAGTGAAGCAACTCCCCGTATTTACCCCTGTGGAGTTCATCCCAAATACTTTCGAACTATTTCAGCCGGGCATAAAGGAATCATGAAAAAGCCCCGGCGCTCCCCCTGCGTCCCCTTTTTTTTTTTTTTTTTTTTTTGTGCGGGGAGTGGAACCAGAGTCTTCATATGAAAACTTCAAATATTTCCTGTAGAACCAACGCGATGGCGACGGGTGGGATGAGGAACGAGAGGAGGAGGGGAGTTCATTTACACTTTACTCACTTTCTTTGCTTTTATTCTTCAACCCTCAGAAGTGTCTCTTCTCTGTTACATCGAAAGTCAAAAGGAGGACTGAAGAGAAGAATCGTTTCTTCTTTTCTCCTCTTTTTTTTTTTTTTTTAAAAAGAAGCACATTCCCTGTGAGCTACAGAGGCTTAGAATGGTTAGACAATTTAATTGGATAAAAGGAAAAGATTAAAGCGGCCCTGACTCCGTTCCATAAATAATTGATTTCTAATGTATTTGTAGTGGCAGTGAGACGCCGTTGTTTGGGATTGGGGGATGTTGAGTGGCAGAACGCTTCAGATTTCCCTCAGTCTTTGCCTTCTTTGTTTTTTCATGCCGTGAGATTGAAGCGGCATGAAAGGCGGAGAGGGAGCACACTTGCAGCTCAATTTGATCTTACATAGTCAGAAATCAAAGATCGTGCATGTAAAGAAGGATCGCAAGGAACTTTTTTTTCCCCTTTTTTTTGTGGGAGACCAAACTTTTCACAAAATGTAACCAAAGGATACAAATTCTGCTGGTGCAACCCTTGCAAACCCCCCGAAGGCAAAGCTAGCGACTGCACCTGCTATCCAAAACTAATAAAAGAAGCTCCACATCCATTTTGGGATTTCATCTGAACTTCTATGCGTGGATTAAAACATCTCATAGATGAGTTGGTAGGGGAGGAAAAAGAAACAACATTTTAAATCTTTACATCACTGCAAACGAAGAATCAAAAACCACATCAAACAGAAATGTGCGTCATTTAGCGAGCCATTTAGCAACTTTTTCACATTATGGACAATTGAATCACAAGAGCAGATTTATTGAATACCTGGCTGTTCTCCTGAACTGACAGGCTGAAGAAGCAGCCAGTACGAACTCCGCCCATCTGAAGGAAGCCATGTTCGGCTACACGCCATGCAGAAGCTACAGCAAATACTTAGAGCAAAACCAGCAAATTTAAACTACTGGTTGGCCACAAAATTCATTAAATTAAAAATACAAAAGTTAGTTTGTGATTTGGGTAAGACTTTATTTGACAGAAGACACTGTCATAAACATGACATAACATCTGTCCTGAACATGAAGGAGCCTTTATGAATGTTTATGATTGTTATGAACTGTCAATTGGTAAATTGTGACACTTTTAATGCAAAGTTGCTTTAGAAGTCTGCCTACATGTCCCAGAATGCTGTATGGTTCTAGATTGGAGATCAGTGAAATTATTGAACATTCTCATCAGATGCATTTTCTAAGGACTTTGATCACGTCTCTATAGCGATATATATCGTTATTTATTCGTTGCCCAGTCCAAAGTCCTGAGAAACTAACTTGAAATGTTCCGTTCACAAACACTCATCATTCAGCCTGAGCTGCTGTACGAAGAAGAAAGGACAAAAAGTAGCGCACAGCTTCACAGTTATGCACTACTACTATTGAACTATCACATAAAAGCCTAATTAAATACATCCTAGTTGAAAAACCTCTAGGAACACAGTTAACTCTGCGAAACACTGTATTCTGGATAGTTTCAGTTCATGATTCTAAGACCTCAGCAGCTAAAACTGGGTTCAACACCAGGATGAAAAAGTTCTTGACCTAAGCAGTGGGCCGCTGAGTGTTTGACGGAAACAAAGCAAATGAAAAGAAGTCCGACCACCAGCCGCTGATGAGCCAGAGGCCACAATTTATGCGTTTTCATCTCTTCGCCCTCTGGGGTTAATCTTGGCTGTTGCTTCGGCCTGACAACGCCGCGGCCCTGCAGTCGGCACGAAACGACAAGAGAAATAGATGTCATCGCTTGCGTTTCAATCTCCAAGCGAATCCATCCCCATTCCCGGCCCTGGAATCTCATTCTCAGCGTCAGCAAAAAAAAAAAAAGAACGGTCTGCAGAAGAGCTGGGGCAACGGTGGAGAGGACGGAGGAGAGGCCAGGCGGTGCCATGAAGCATTACGACTCGGCCTGTCAGGGCCAACGGCCGGCAGCTAAGAGGGGGCAGAGAGGAGGCGGTGTAGGTTACATGTTTTGGGAGCAGGTTGGCAGGGGAGACATGGAGGAGCGCCAGGGAGCGAGGACAGGTAAGCATGTTTGTCTCCATGTTCACGCCGCTGCTTATCGGAGCGCACCAGTACGGGCTCCGGCGCGCCGACTCGTTTGCCGCGGTCAAACGTTCACTCGCAAGAGAAATCTACCAACGTGAGCGCCCGCGAGCCTCAGCTGGACTCGCACGCCAGCTGATCTTGCAAGCCTCACTGGAGCTGTCTGATGGAGGCAGGGCGGCGAGCGTCGAGCCTGCCGGGAGAGAGAGAGAAGAGGAGAGGAGGAGGGGAAGGGCAGTCACCTAATGTGAACTGTTGCCAAAAAAGCGCTGAGAAAAGAAACCCCACGCTGGCTGGCAGCTGAGAGACTAGAAAGCAGTAAGGAGAGGTCAGAGGATGGGGGAGTAAAGAAAACAAAAAAAAGTCAGTGAAGTCTCATAAACTGCTACAAATTTTGAGCAGAAAGCTCAAAAATAATGATTAAGTACTGGGGGGAAAAAACACCATATGAACAATACAGAGAGAAACGATGACATGGCAGAAAAACGGCTCTCCTCCCATTCATAAAAGGACCCAATTGTAGGCAGTTTAAAACAGCAAACAAAAGCTTGCTGGGTTTTGCAGAATTTCCTTCAATCTGGTAAATTTGTAGATTAAGACTGAAAGCATTTCATGTTATTTCCATGAGAGAAAAAAAAAGGCTCTTAGAAGTCAAATCCGTCGCTTCACACTGACAGGGATGCAGGGTTTTTCTTGTAAAAGGCAGCTATAATGGATCATCCTCGGGTATTGTGTTGGATAATTTAGCCCTTTGCTGTCGTACGTTATAATCCACTGTAGGTGGTATAGTGATGCTGGGGCTTAAGACAAGTTGCCATGTCACCAGACTGGCGTGTGTGCTCGCCTCCTCCCCCCTGGGTGGTCCGTGACCTCCTTCTAGCTGCATTATCCTTCTGTTTCACAGCCACTGCAGGATGCTTTCATTTCATTTAAAAAAAAAAAAAGAAGGTAGAAACCTCCAGTTGTGGTCCCCTGGTAGCCTCCACATGGGGTTTAATACGGCCTGTCATAGTAATTACTGACTGTAATGTGCATACAGACGACCTGAGCCTGATTTGCGGTGTTTGCTGCGTGGGAACTCTTCCCAGATTTGAGCCAACATGATGTCGGAATAAGCAGCGGGATGGCTAGCAGCGTGGTGTGAGCTGGGCTAACATCCGGAGCGCTTCGCTAAAGAGACACAAAGACAAAGAAAAATGCTGAGGCATCATCTGACGCTTCTGAACCACAGCCACGCTCCGCACCAGCTGACTTCTACTGTTAGAGTGAGATCAGATGACGCACAGGTGACTTCTGAAAGACACCCCACTGGACCTTAAATCAACTTTTTTGAGCTTTATGTCATGTCTTAACGATATTCCCTCATTAAAAACATACCTGGAGTTTTGCCAATCCAGGTATGCATGTGTGAAAAGTCCTTTTTATCTCCCGTGGCAACCATTCAACTGTGTAAAACATCTGGGAGGACCTAGCCCCACCTTCAAGACGAAGCTCCTCCTTGGAGCTGCAGTTTCCAAGCTTTACAGAATCCCCCACTCAGCTCCTTCAGACTAGCCAGCAGCAATTAGCAAACACCTGATGGAACTGTGTGTCTGGTGAGCTCATTATAGGAGCTACTGCTCAGTGAAACGATGATAAAAATGTTGTTAAAGGGTTAAAAGAGGAGTCATGGTGTGATGACTTCCTGAAGGCGGAGTTTCAAAAAGAGCAAGAGTTTTTAAAGAGATAAAGTCAAATGTCTTTTAAGTCATACTTGATAAGTGTAGCATTTTTATAACAACTAAATGTAACACAGTTACTTGCTTGTGCTGTAAAATGGCACTCCATGCCTGGAAAACGCATAACACGGCCACTTTAATACGGACGCCACCAGTCCCACATCTTTATTTGTGAAATAAAATTTGAAAGTAGTTCTAATTTTACTTGCTTAATATTTAAATGTTAGGAATCGCTTTGCAAGGTCCATGCAGCTATATGGATGTGCTAAAGACAAAAAGAAACTCTAAGTTTCTTTTTGAAACTCAAAGTTTCTTTTGACACTGATTTTCTTCTCCATGTCTGTACTTGAACTTTAATTAGGATTTTAATAACGATTCTGAAAATATGTGGCTGAACTTGATTTCAATTTATTTTCACCATTACATTAAATGTACTGTTGGGTTTTAAACACACTAACTTGTCTCCTCTCACTCTTCTAACCTGTGCATGTCAATGCAATTAGCATTGACTGATTAGCACAGCAGTACTAGAACTCTATTTTAATGAGTTTATGAATCATCTGCTTTATATCTGGTATACCAAGATAATATAGTATTATATATAGTATAGTACATGTAGGGCTGCACAGTGGGGGCGGCATTAGCGCATTGCAATAAAGTGGGTTTTCTCCAGGTACTCCAACTTCCTCCACACACAGTCCATTAACATGACTGCTAGGTTAATTAGTCTGGGTTATCAAGCTAAGAAATAAACTCACAACCTGTCCAGGGTGGAAAATTATGTGATGCAACATCCCCCCATGACTGCCTTATACGACCTGTCTTTAGCAATTCTTTTAATTTCCACGTTACATCTCATGTCTTGCATATTTTTCCACAAACGAGCAAACCTAACAGCCAAAGCTAGTAAACCCGGGCTGCACCATCACGTTGCTAACGGGTGTCGTAAAATCCAGACGAGTTTATAGCAATCAAGGTTAAATACTGAAGCTGTTCCGTCAGAGCTGGTATGTTTATTTCACTTTTAAAATGCAAAAGCAAAAAAAAAAAAAAACGGTTTCAGGGTCCTTGGAAAGCAAAAAATGCTGGATTACATTTAAGCAGACATCTTGAATCCAAGGCGAGAGAGAGGTGAAGGTAATCAGGAAAGCAGTAAAAGGCAAAAACTATTAGAGACAAAAAAAAGTGTTAAACGAAAAAAACAGAGATTCTGAGAAAAACAAAAGTGGGGAGAGTGAAATGAGCACCGACTAGCAGGATGGTTGGGGCATCGGAGGAACACCTTGACGTTGAAGAAGGTTGGCCAAAGGCGCTTCGGAAGTCGGGAGTGAGAACATGTCAGGGAAGATGATTGGGTGAAAAGGGAGTGTGGAGGGTTTGAAAGGGGGTGACACAAAGATTTTCACTCTGACACACATCCCACTCGTTATGACATGTAGAGGCACATCTAAGAGCAAACTCCTGAGAGACTGCTGAGGGCGACCTCAGTAAAATGCAAATGAGCTCCACCGGAGCGCCGTCGACGCCGCGCAAAGCTGTCTAAACCGGAGGGTCTATTAATACATTAAGTCGTGATGTTTCTGTTGTGTTCGGGAGAATCAGGGAGAGCGGGAAACTCAACTTTCTGTGACCCAGTTACCACGGTGCGGATACGTTCCGACTCCTCTGGCCCGTGGTGTTACCGGAGTCTCCACCGCCAATCGTGTCTCTTCCAAGATTCCTCATGAACTTTTCATGCCGGGCGTCTAATAAATTATGAGGCCTCCTCCAGCTGACGTGAAGAAGGGCTGCCTTTTCTTTTCCCTTTTCTCACTCTTGTCAAAAAAAGACAAAAAAAACAAAAGGAAACATGAAGAAACGGGCTCTTTACCGACAGTTCAGAGTCCACGACGCGAATCTTTCCGCTAATTTGTAAGGACTTCCTCTCTCCACAACCTGACAGTAACACTTACTCCGACGGCTCGACGAGAAAAAAAATCCCACTGGAAAATCTCCCTCTGTATAAATATTGATTGGGTATAAAAAATGTCACACTTATGTTAATTGTCTTCTATACAGTACAACACCCAGGAATCAGGGAATCACATGCAGGAATTCCCAAAACGTTACATGGGTGTAAAAGAAGAAGAAGAAGAAGAAGCAGTGATCTTTTGCAGCAGAAGACTGCATAAGTATCATGATCACTAATTGTGAATAATGCAGAGCATCTGATCCGTTCAATTATTCAGCTTTACGTCCCGGTTTTTGGTTGACAGAAAAGTAGCGACGACAAAATATTGTAAGTTCCCTCCGATGCACGAATGCCAAGGCATCTGAGTAGCTGTGTCTTATTAGATTTCCACAAACACAGTACACCTACGCGCAACCTAAGTGGATTAAATATGACGGATGATGACATTTGGAGAAAAGGCTCTTTCAGATTACTCAAATCTAATCTGGAACTCTAAATCAGGACTAATCAGTTGCTTTTCAAAGAAGCTTCAATCATTGGGGAATGGGGAACGGTGGGGGGAGGGGGGGATTTTCTGGCTTGCAAACCAGGTTTCTCACAAGAAAAGACGTTCTCCTATAGTGCACCATCTTTTATCCCAACTCCCACCACCACCATTCCTCCACCTCCTGCTTCTCACAGCTCTACCAGACTTTAGGAGAACGGCAGATTTCTGCACACTCTCTTTTTTTAAAGGCAAACTCTTCAAAGACTTGTCCGGTGTAATTGCCGGACGGCGCAGCAGAACCGCGTCCTGTGGAACTCGGGAAGCTCGGACGAATCTGATGAAAAGTTTCCTGGTGACATCACAGAGCTTGGAGCTTAACGCTAATTCGGTCGAATTAACCCCCTCTGGACCGACGGGAACCCGCGAAACGGCCGCTCCGGATCGAAGTTCATCAAAGACGCTCAGTGACGGGGATAAGGCCGCTGCAGAATGGAGACGGCGATCCGGTCCGGTAGCGCGTTGAGAGATTGCAGCCATTGCTTTGATTAATCTTGCTAATTACTAGCCTCAGGGTGTCAGCAGCTTCACCCGGCAGAAAGAGCCGCGGCTTGCGTGCTGCTGGATTCTTTGTAATTACAAAAAAAAAAAAGTCTCCTGCTCTGGGACTCGCGTTCCTCCCCACAGCCCTGGACGTACAGTAGGAGCCGGGCCGGACCGGAGCTCATTTTTCCATAACGGGGGTGACTCTGTGTACATTATTCAGCGGGGGAGGAGACGCAGAGCAGCGTGCCTCTGCGCTTGAACTCTCTGCTAATGAGTCCCAGAAGTCACCTCAGTCGTGGGCTTTTTGCCCTCCTCTCTTCCCGTCTCTCAGCTCACTCAGCTGTTGCCTTGTCTAACCACAACGTGACCCCCTCCCCCCAATCCCGCCCTTCCCTCTCCGCTCCTCTGCTCAGGCGACAGTCAGCCTCCTTGCTCCGGCTACCGCGTTTTTCAAACTTCCATGTTTGCCCTTTGCCTGCAGGCCTTCATTTCCCACTGTATAGACCTTTGACGAGGTGGAAGAGATCGGTTTCACATGCGTATCGGCTGATCGCCGATCTCCCAAAATTCAGGAAATTGGAGCCAATTTATCGGTGTATTTTATACGCCTGAATCAGGACTTTATAGAAACACTTTCTGTTGCAATTACTTGGTAATAACAATGAAGCAATCACACATAAACAAACCAGAGACTGAAAGGATTTTTGTCCGTTCTTATTTCGAGTTTGCCACAGATTGTCAGTTGGATTTAAATCTGGACTTTGACTAGGCCAGGGGGTCTGCAACCTTTGACTCGATGGAGACATTTTTTGTCTTCAGTCCAGCTTAGTAAGGCTCACTTAGAGCAGCAAATGTTACATCACCTTTTGGAAAAAAAGAGCTTAGAATTCCTGATAAAATATCTGCTAAAATAAATGTTATTAAAGAACTGACACTTTTTATTTTTTATGGTTTTAGAATAAAGTAAACATTAACATTGGCTGAAAAAGGAAAATAATCCATTTTCTTTGCGTAGGGTGGAGCATTATGTGAAAAAGAAACAAATTTTCAAACTAACTCGAAAAAAGCAGATTATATGAATGTTACTGGTACTTTTAGTGTCAACATTGTTAAAACTTGCATGTATTATTAGTAATAAAGTTGTATTTAAAAATATTAGCTGAGCCGTTGTGGAAGATCCAAGGAGCTACTTGCATCCCCCGAGTCACCGTTTGCAGACCCTTGGACTAGGCCATTCAAAACATGAACATGCATCTATTTAAGCTTAAGAGCTGATGGAACTTTGTACAGGCCTCAGATCCTTAGAGTTGTTCATAAATTCATGCACTCAATGAATTTCTTCTTTTCAATTTTCCATAAAGGCATCATATGTGTAATCCAGAAGATTTTTATTTGTCATAATGTCAGTAGAACATAACAGAATTTCAGTGAAATTAACCCTAACCCTGGTGAAATAAGGTGGCTAATGTCACGATAAATTTCTCAAGATGACAAATTGCCCCAGAAATTATTGCAATAATCGATAAAATTGTTGTTTTGATACCATTTTCAAATAATATAAAAATAACGGCATAATAATCCAAGTCTGTCCAACAGAAAACTCCACACTTCAACTGGAAGACATTTTAAATATCTAAAATAAAATTCAACAACCAAAAACGAGAAAAGGAAATAAAAAACACCCACAAAAGAAACCATAATTAAAAAAAAAAATGGACTATGAAGTCCTCAAACAAAATTGCCCTTCAAGAATGGAAATGATGGCTCTCATTTTAATTCATGAATTGAGTGATTGCTTTTTGTGCCACGTGTTCCTTCCACCATGCTTCACAGTGCTGACGGTGTACCTCAGGGTCATGTGTGGTTACTTTTGTTCCCCACAGGAAGTTTTGCATGAGGAAAAGAAGTTAAAATGGTGGGTAACTATTTAAGGCTGCATAAGGCTGACACGACACAGTCATAAACATGACAAAACACTTATTATGAATATGAAGGAGTCTTCATAAATGTATCATGACTGTTGTCACAAAGTGTCATTTGTTAAATAATAGCACTTTTAATGCAAGGTTACATTAAACGTTGCATTACAAGTGTTGACTTTGCATTATTTGGCAAGTAATGACATTATAATCCAAACTTGCATTAAAACTTGCATTAAAACTGTCATTATTTACCGAATGACACTTCATGACAACAGTCATAAGCATTCGTGCAGACTCCTTCATGTTCATGACTCATGTTGTGTCATGTCAGTCTCATGCACACGCCTTGAAATAAAGTGATCACAATTTTTTGTGTTTGCTGCGTCTCATGGCGCAGCAAACTGAAAACTTTTTTCTTTTCGTACGTCTTTTCTAATCACAGGAACTAATAGCCGCCCTCATCCCACCTGGCGCTCCAGACCGAGCCCGCATCTCGTTTCAGCCAGGAGATCCATTTGACCCAATGTCTAATGTGAACCAATTAAGGTCTTTACATGCGCGCGCGCTCGGCGACGTGGAGCCGAATCTCTCTTAATACCGGTTAAATACACGTCCCTGTTGCTATAATACACCTACACACACTACAGCGGTGTGCGCCGTGTGATTATGAGGCGATATAAAGCCTTCTGCAGAACCTGACTGAATGAGCTATCTAATGGGCATGGGAACTAATTCCAGGGCAAAGGGGATTAAAGGCTAAAGCAAGAGGGAGCAGCGCGGGGCTGGCGCTCTCTGGCAGCTCAGAGTGCAGAGGGCGGAAAAACAGAGATGATGTATAAACGCACAGAATCCTTGCCTCCTGAATCCTATTTTGCAGAATAGCATTAAAACTGGCATCTTGTTTAATCCTGACAGTTCTATATTTTCAGACGGGGTGAGGGTGGAAGAGGGGGAGAATTAAATATTTAGTGATTCAGCCAAGAAGAGAGAAATAAAGGAAAATATTCTAAAGGAAAATATGAAGTAAGCTTCGGAATTTGCTGAAAATCTACATTAAAATTTTTTTTTTTGCCACTGATTACATCTATTGCCTGTGAAATAATTGACAAAAGCTGTCTTGGCTGTTTAGAGAGTCTACAGTTGAAGCCAGAAGTTTGCATACACTGAATAAAAAGACAGATGGATTTTTTCTCACTGTCTGAAGTCAAATCAGACCAAACTTCTCTTTTTATTTTAGGTAAATTAGAGCAAAATTAGTTCTACTTGCTAAATATGACAATAGTGAGAGAATGAATATGTCAGAGATTTATTTATGAATGTCTTCAGAATCAGAAGTTCACGTTTGTTTCCTCTGTGTTTGGTACGTTGTCTTTGAACTGAATGACTTGGGTCAAACCTTTTGGGTTTCTTTCCAGAAGCTTCTCACGACAGTTTGCTGGAGTTTTGGTCCCACTGCCTCACACACACACACATTTTCAGATCTACCCACAACTTCTCCATAAAACAGAGTGGGGATTTGTGATGACAAAACCAAAACATTGACTTTGTTGTCCTTAAGTCACTTTGCAACCTCTTCGACAGTATGCTGAGGGTTATTGTCCATTTGGAAGACCAATCTGTGCCTGAGCTTTTACTTCCTGGTTGACGTCTTCAGATGATGCTTCAATATTTCTACATCGTGTTCCTTCCTCATGAGTGGTGCATTATTTTATAAAGTGCAACAGTTCCTCCTGCAGCAAAATGATGCCACTACTTCACAGTTAGGATGGTCCAAGTGTCCCGGTGTTTCCTCCATATGTAATGATGGTCATTATGGCCAAGCAGTTCCACTTTAGTTTCATCAGAACACGGGACATGTCTCCAAAAATGAAGGTCTTTGTCCCAATGTGCATTTGGTAAATGTAATCAGGCTTTTTATGCTTCTTTTGGAGTGATGGCTTCTTCCTCACTGAGTGGCCACTCAGGACAGTTTAACTGTGGATGATGACCCTGTGTTTCCAGCTTCAGCCAGTTTCTTCACGAGGTCTTTCGCTTTTTTCTTTTTTCTGAGCGGTATAATCGTTGGACATTCCCATCAAGTCTATAGTTGCGTAAAATTGCTCAAACAGCCTTCAAGCATTGGTAAACTGTTCCCAATAATGAACTAGAGAAGTAAAGCTCCATAGTTCTCTTCCTTTTGACTTTCCAATCATGTCAAACAAGAAAGCAAAGTTAAGCCATCAAGAGGTTTGTGAAAGGAAACGCAAAAGGTTTGACTCAAGTCATACAGTTAACTTCTGAATTAAAAAAAAAAGTTAAAAAAAAAATAATTCTAAAAAAAGTTCATGCTAAGTTTTCTGAGGCTTGGCAAATAAAAATAATTTTGGTGATTCTAAGTGACCTAAAACAAGAGAAGTTTGGTCTAACTCAACTTCAGACACTAAGAAAAAAAAAGTGTGTGTGTCTTTTTATTCAGTATATGTAAACTTCTGATTTCAACTGCATGTCAAGATCCCTACATTATAGAAGTAAATAAAGTAACAACACTGCCAAAACATAATGTTTCACCAAGTATTTCTGGTCCAGTTTCTAGTGCAAACATCTTAATACACTTGAAATAAGACTAAATTAGCTTACAAGTAACTTTTAAAGAAAAATATCTGAGCTTGTTTTAAATAAATAATTCCTTAATTTATATGAAAAAGTACTGGTTCCACTGGCAGACTATTTTAGTTATAATAAGATATTTTCACCATGTGATAAGTGAAATAATCTGCCAGTGGAATTGACACTTTTTCATCAATCTTAAGGAATTATTGACTTAAAAGCTCCAATTTCTTCCTGAAAGGTTACTTGTAAGGTAGTTTTCAAGTGTACCAACATATGTGCACTAGAAACTAGACCACAAACAAATGGTAAGACTTTGTGTTTTTGCAATGAACAGCTTTTCCTGGTTACAGAGACACTTTCTAAAAATGGCTTCTGGTGATGCCAAGCTAAACTATTGGGCCTAACCTGGAAAACTGTCCTGTGATTCTGATAACCCACTAGCCCACATGCTCATGGCTCACAGGCTCACACTGGAAGGAGTGTGTCTGTTTTTCTTCCAGCTCCACTAAATGTCACAGTGAAAAACACACAGTGTGCGGCCGTTGCACTATTATTTACATAATTACGCCAATGAAACGTGTTTAAATGGCTTTCTGTTTTCTCTACAAAGCTCTCATCAGCAGTCATTACGCATGCATCAGGTGTCCATTCAGCCAGCGTTTCTTCGAGCACCTATGACAGCCGCTATTACGAGGAGACTGTTGTCATGCCAGCGGCACTTTGAGCCGAGGATATGAGTCCAGAAATAGCTAAACCTGCTGTTCAGCTCCGTTCAAAACACAATTACAGGAAGCGACTCTTTAAATTGTGCCACAGTCCAACACGGAGGCCATGAATCACCACGGTGAGTGACTAGCAAGAAGAAAACTTCAGATTAGCTTATGTGTATTCCATTTTTTACAAAAATAATTTTTAGATTAGAGGTTATGGCCTGGACCGTATGGATTCTCTGTCCTCTACTTCCTGTTAATTCAAAATGCTGGAGGAAAAGGAAGCCCGGTTTTAATCTTGATATAATCTTGACCAAAACAAGAGAAAAAGAAAATCTACCTGAAATCAGTCAAAAATAAAAAAAGTAAATGATTCTCGTCAGGAAGATATCATTGCATCATTTTTATACAGAAATGCTAAACAATAGAATCTGGGCATCAAAACTAAGTATAGTTTTGATACTATACTTACGCTTAGGACTGCAGCTAATGATTATTTTAGTAATCAATTATTCTGTCGGTTATTGTCATGATGAATCGTATGAAAAAAATTGGCACAATCTGCACATTTTTACATTTAACCACTTAAGCCCTTTTTTGTACATAAGAAATACAAATATACAAATAATTAATTTCCTTTTCTAAATAATTAAGTATTTTTGTTGCCTAAAATGCTACGACACAGCAACCGTTCAGTGTATGCTTGAGTCATAAGCCTGTCACAATAGGCAACAAGTCAATTAATTGCAAGATAAATTAAAATGTGCTCAATAATTTCCATTTGGACAATCAGAGAAATGCTCCTGTTTAATATTGTTGAAATATTTGACACCTAGAACAATTTTCTTTTCCACAAAAATAAATAATTAGCTTTGAAACGCAATTTTGGCAACAGAGACTTGATAATTATTGTTGTTTCGGTTGTTTTGTTTGTTTATTTTGGATATTTAAAGTATCTTCCAGTTCCAGTACTAAAAGTTCTTTAAAGAATAAAGTTATTTGATCTTTGAGAGGGGTGGACTTGCATTAGGAAGCCATTATTATTATTATTATTACTATATTAAAAATGGTTTCAAAATGACCACATCGTCACTTATTGCAATGTATTCTGGGATAATTTATCGCACAGAAAAATTTGTTATAACAGACTTAGGCTCAGCTCTATCTGCTATGCTTAACAAGAATACAGTGCATGGGTAATCTGTTGCCTTTTTTGAGTCTGTATACTCAACGTTAATGATTAATCGAACACCTAGTTAGTTGACAATTAGTAATCAATTAGTCGTTACTAATCCGACTAATCGTTTCGGTGAGCTCCAGAAGTGGTCACTCTTTCACAAACGCTCCGTTTCTCCGCTGCGGTTCAAACCTTTTCATTCTCAACTGGAGCAAATATTTTCTGGGGAATTTAGAGTAAAAGCTTTGAGGCCATTTTTATTTTATAAACAGAACAGACACGAGGCGAGGTGATTACATCAACAGAGGGAAAAGAAAAGCTCAGTTTATGAAGACATTTTACTTCTTCAAGTTTCCATCTTTTCCATAATTGGCCCAATTGCACCGGAGAAGGCACTGGGGTGCTAAAGGCACTGATGTCAATAAGAAAAGCTCAAAACCCTGATTGTTCCTCCGGTTTTACTTGGAAAGACACACAAAGAAGAAAAAGATAATGGTGGGTTATAGTGCTTTCACACTGATGTGCCTAAAGCATAGAAATGCAACTGTTCTGTTTGAAAAGTTAAAAACACAAGATAATCTGGGATTTATGACAAACTATTTGGTGGCTGCAAAAAAAAAAGTTGGGGGTTGGAGGAGTTTTCTTCTTTAGATCAATAAAACAGGAAGACAAAGACCAGATAAACTGCGGACGTCTTACCGAAATATTCATCAGACGGAGGGTTGTCCATGTCGAACAGCATCTTTTTGGTCAGGCGCGCTAGTTCGTCCTCTGGGTGTGCCGCTGGAGCGCCGCCCTGGAAAAAAAAGCAAAAAAACGCCGGGGTTAAAACCTGAACGAGAGAAGAAAACTCAAGCACAGTCTCGAGGGCCAAACAAAACACACTGAGAGTAATTAACATGCAGCGTATGCCTTTGCAGGGGATATCTGACCCTGGTTGAGGGCCCAGACCAGAAGGTTTGCTTTTGTACCAAAAACCCCCAAAAAACAAACAGTGACCCCCGACTGAATCTGAAAGAAGAGGTAAATATTATCAGAAAGCTGCTTTCAAGCTGGGAGCGTTTGGGGAGGCAGGTCAGGTGAGGGGTATTTAGATGAGATCTGAAATGGATTCTAGATTCGGTGACATAACCCTCTGAAGTCGTCTCTTTCCTATAAGCCCGCCCGCCTCCTTATCGCGCCGTCTCTGACATCTGTCCTCTGTCTGTTCTGCTTCAGGGCTGACGTGTCGCATTTGACATTTTCTGCCAATCATTCTTTAGAGCTTGAGGAGGAAAAAATAAATACATTTTAAAAAGCCTGTTCTGCTCCAGCTCCGGGCTCGATCCCTCGTCTCAGGTGCCTGTTTGTCCTTTTCTGGGGATCCTTCAGGGGCGATGCGTTGGATTCTCTCTGTTTTGCTGAGCGGAAAGGCTTTTTTTTTCTTCTTCAGATAACGGCCACACGTCGATGGCCTTCCTAGATCTTTGCAGCAGATTTGATTTTCAATAACCCAGAAATCTGCGCCGACCTTTGAACAGCTTCTAATTGCGACACCTGGGAGAGGTCGCTGTGGTTTCCGTCTCTTTTATTCACGCTTTCACGCGCAAATCTGCATCTTCAATAAAAGATGTGATTAAAAAATAATCATGGAGGCAGAATATATGGGTAATTATCCTGCAGTTATCGAATGTGTATTATTTGACTGTTTACCTCTAACCTGTAGGTACTTAGCCTGCGTATAATGAGGGATCCAAAATTCACCCTGGGAAATTCATTACACTTCATCTATTGATATTTATGTTTTTCAGTAAAATGCCAACAATGATTATAAAAAGCTTTTGTGTTTTCTATCTAAAGGGCAGAGAGGTGTTCACGGCACAAAGCAGAGTATTCAATAGTGTAGATTGTCCGAATAGCCGGACGCTGGAATAAAATCCAGAGAGATCAATGACGTGAATTTCACTCTTTCAAAATTATTGAGGTTAAAGCAACATCACAACAATGCGGCACAAAAATCAATAAACAGATGAAGAATTTTGTTTTGCCTGTCGTGACAGTAGCTGATGGGAACGACAACGACGTGTTAGGGCCAATGTAGATCAGGTTTTTTAAAAAGTAAGACTAAATTTCCGACAAAAAAAAAGTAAAAACTTTGAGATTACTTTCTGAAATTTTCTAGAAAAACCTTAGTTACAAAAATAGAAAATTTAACGGCTTTCGAAACTCAGAAATTTCTGTTTTTTTTCTAGAAAATTTCTCAAAATGTCTGAGTTTCTACTAGCAAATGTTGAACTTTTCAAAGTCAGAAATTTCACATCATCTTCTAGAAAATTTCTATTTTTAAGCTCAAAAGGAGTTTTACCATAACAACAGCACACAGGAGTACTGAGTAGCAGAACTGAGGGCACAAGTGCATCATTCAGGGGATACGCTGAACTTTTTTTTTTTTTTTTTTGCTACTTCTAGTTTAAACAGACGTTTCATTCAAGTTACTATGCTCTTCAGTAGCCAGAAGGGGGAAAGGAGCTGCAGTTTCTGCAACCCAAATGAGCAAATGCTAAATTACAACAGCTTAGGTAGAAACACTATGTCTGGGATTGGACAAACTTCACAGATTCACAATAAAGCAACATTTTATTAGGACTGAAACAATTAATTGGATTAATTGTGATTAATCAATCTTTTGAAATAATCGTCAGCAAATTCAGTAATCGATTGGTATGCAGACTCACAAATGGCCATTTGCTGTAAGAGTACCTTCAGATCAGTAACTATATCAGAACTGTACTAAAAATACATTTATACTTTGCATTTAAGAATGCAAAGTAAAACAAAAGAATAAAGAAAAAACATTTGTATCTAAATATGTTTTACCCAGAACTCCTAAAGTGACAGTCTTTGCTTCCACTTTGTTCAAATTCTGTAAAAAATTTTTTTAAAACCTTCAATTAAATACATTTTGCTGCACAGTATGGATGTTAAGACAAGCAGGAAGGGCTGAGCTTTTAACATGTTGATGTTGGAAGGATTTTCAGCTGCAAATGACAAAGCGTTCACTAAATGAATGCCACATTGCTGCACTTAGGCAATAAAATATTTATTTTCTTATTTAAAAGAGGAATTGATTTGCTTATTTACATCTTTAAATACATTGTATTAAATGGTTAGATAAAAAATGGGAAGGATGCACAATTTTTTCTTAATGCGATTAATCAATTAATCGCCAGAATAATCAATAAAATAATCATTAGTCGCAGCCCCAGTGAGAACTGAATCATTTCACCAACTAACAGCTTTCCTGAATTATATGTTCTGTCTGCCTTCTCCTGCCGCTTACTGGCATACTACGACAGAGAACACATTTCCATTTGGTCAAAAATCAACATCCGTTTTCCATTTCTAACCATTATGATCCACTTAAAGCACGTCTCTTTGATGTGCTGTACCCAAACAATCGAAAAAGCCTTTTTTTCTTGTTTTGTTGCTTCGCCGTGCTTGAGTTTTCCCTGCAAGCCGTGGGAGGGTTCGCTCGCCACGTGCGGCGCGCCATCACGCTGCAGCTCCACGGGGCACACAGAGGTGAGAGAGAAATTGGGCTCATCATAAGGCTCCGCTTGGCAGCTGTGCAGAACTTAAGACCAAATGAACATGAGACGAGCTAGACGTCTTTGAGAAACACTCATGAATTAAAAAAAAAACCCTTTGCCGATATGTAGGAACGATGTGAAGATGTGGTAAATTATTGAGATGATGTAAGAAGATGTAGACTCAACGTTCCGTGTGGAAGGCAAAGGAATATTTTGTTTAGATGGATACGACAGATTTAGAGCGTTAATTGTTACAATGGTTTGGATTTATGCCTGGAATTTGCACATTTTTGTTTAGTGTCATTACATTTTTTTTTTATAGTTGCCCAAGAATAGATAACTGCTCAGTTTCACACGTATGTTTTTGCTTACGTCAAGGGTCATAATGTTTTGCTGGAACTCTTACAATGTGACGCATCATATTTATGTGACTTGTTTCAAGTCACAGCGTACTTGGAACAAGTTTATAGAAACTGGTTACATTAAAGCTAAAAGTGGATAGTAAAATATTTCAGTTACTTCTACTTTAAAGGTATAGTTTGGTCACTAATGACTGTGCCACGGGTGATTTTGTTAAAAACCCTATTTTAAGAGAATAAATGCACACAAATTACCCTAACTACCCTAACCCTTAATTTGACATTTAGCAATTATATTTTAAGAACGATTAACAATCCACCATCATTAATTAGTTTTTACACCTAAATATCCTTTGACCTTTCAGCTGTGGTCTGAAACTCATACAGGCTTGGTTTCACTCCTTATAAATATTGTTCACAAGACTTGAGTCACAGAAAAGTTGAGTCACAAGTTAAAGTCAGAAATGTTTTTTTTTTTTTGTTGTTACCACAACTTCTGAAGAACTAAGCTAACTCAGCTAACACTTTTCTAATTTACCGTAGAAGCTACCTGGTCCTCATACATAGAGATTAATATAAACGACCCAAACAACAGTGGAGCCATTTTGATGTACATCAAACGTGCTTTACTTCAAACGAAAGCTGAACTTAATGCCAGAGAAGAAAGAATAAATACTGTCAACTGATTTAGTCATTTCAAGGTTGTCTCCACCTACAGGTGCGGCCTAGGCATTACAGGATTCTGATTCGATTCCCAGACTCAACATAAACTGAGACTTTTTAAAATCTAAACTGGAGGAAAAAATATCTGTTAAAAAAATAATGTGCAGTGTAGCCAGAGCCTCTACTATTTTTCTAACTTATGTAGCCAGCTAACTGTGCTGCAGAGCTACCACTAGTTTGTGCTAGTAGTAGTTTGTGTTAGTGCTAACTTGTGCTAGTGCTAGCTACTGCTTTTCTAACTTACATTAGCAGCTAGCTATGCTGCAGAGTTACCACTAGCTTGTGCATAAACAGAAACTACACATTTTAGACAATCTGATTTATCTGTGTTAGAGGTAAGATTGGGCCTAAACAAATCCAACCCGGACTGGCTCAAGCCGGCATTGTGTGTGAGCCCAACCCAAACATCAAGAAAATAACTCTGGCCCGAACCCGGCTGAGTTCACGCCATAAATCTAAACTCTAATCTGTGTTACTCATCAACAAAAAGTGTTTTTTTTTTTTTAGTTTTTACCTAATTTATCTTTTGGCAGAAAAAGGCGATTAGTTTGGTAAGTTGATGTTATATTTCAGTCCTCTCCCATCACTGGAAATACTTCTGCTGGAAATCCAAATTTGGCTCCAAAGGGATTTGATACAACATCAGTCCAAGCAGACATGATATTCTGAATCTGACTCACTGTATATGTAGAACCTGAATAATAGAATACAGAGGTATTCCAATTCACAGCTTAGGCCATCTATCTGAACTTTATATCCAGAGGGAGTGAAAACCGCTGAGCTCTGCTTACTGCCCACCATGGATCTGGGAGTGTAAACTTTATGACACATGGCTGCTGCTTGGCCCGGCTCAGGATGCGGCCCGCTGATAAAGGAAGCTCAGACAGTAGGCCTCATTAGCTGTGAGGGATCAACATGTCGGACGGAGGAGCGTGTCTGCCCTGCAGGAGCACTTTCTTTCTAGAAAGCAGCTGGGCCGGGATTCCTTGGCACCCCGCGCCCCGCTCAGCCGTTATTAGCCCGGATCGCATGATGGGAGGATTAGTGGGAGATGAAAGAGGAGCTCTCCTCAGTGCTCCAGTATTTCTTTGTGGTCACCTTTAAATGCCGCGGCTTTTCTTAGAAACTGCTCACTGACCAAAAGGTGCCACGTGCCGGAAATAGACACAACAACAAGCCGCACAAAGGAGAAACGCAGTAAACCTCTTTTAGAGTTCCCTTTGCCTCGCAGAAGGTCTGATCCTGTCAACCCGTGCTGTTAATTTAAGACAGTCAAGTAGACAGTTGAACACGGTTAATCTTCGCTCCACATCAAAAGCGGGTTGGAGAGCGAACGAAATGCACCCATTACCAGAAACAGACTCTTGACTTTAAGCTTCATTTATATCTTATCCGGCTCTCCGCCGCCCCGCAGCAACGCTCTGCCAAAGAGTTTAAAGCACCTTGTTAGGGAGTCTTTTGTGACAGCATGGAATAATTTTTCACTTGAATAACAGAAAGAAATTGCTTCCCTGCGTGCGTTATGATTGCTTCGCGGCTCCTGTTCGGCTTTTCAGAGACAACAATGGGAGCTGTAAGGCAGCTGTACGTGTGGTGGGCGCGAGTTTTTTTCCAGTTATGTCTGGCTTGGTTGGGTTAATTGTTTTGCCTGCGCCCTCAGGACACTCGGGCCCCGGTTTCATTGAAGTCGGGGCTTAAATTTAGCGGTGACTGGGTTAACAGCTGCACCTGTTGTCTTCTCTTATGTACAACGAGTCTGAAGAGGCAGAAGAGGAGTAGAAGGGGTTCAGGTCATCCGTCTGCTTTCTTTCATCAGCAGTGATCCTCCTTGAAAGACATCCTGACGGGCCGCCGAACACCCTCAGACGGATCGAGGCTTCAGAGGCTTGTAAATGCCAGAGCACTTGTAATCAAAAAACAACAATAAGACGTGAAAGCGGCCGCTGCTCGATGCGTAACGACGAACTCTGGGAGCTGATCGCTGCCCGGCTGCCGAGTCTATGAATAAAGCTGTGAGGAGAGCTCAATGTGGAATTGGCATTGTGTCAAGAGTGATTAAGTGAGTGGTGGAGTGGAAGTGGGTGGGAAGAAAGCTGGAGGGAGAGGGATGGTGGAGAGAGGGTTTTGCTCGTGAGATGTTCTCACCTGATGCGCTGACTGTCCTGCCAGGATCCAAACCTCAGGGCCTCTGTTTTCCCACCGAAGTGACAACAACTACTGCTCACAGGGCATCGGAAGTGCAATGGAGGAGGGCAACGCAACGAGAAGCTGACCCTGTTTTACACCTCACTGCCCCTCCGCCCCAACGGTGCGGATCGAGAGGGATGTAAAGATCTGGACTGTCACCACAACGCAACTCACGGGTCGCTCTCCGGTCCGCTTCAGCCCAAAGGAAGTGGAGCTGAAGACAGGAGGTGATCGGTCAAGAACAGAAGTTACTGCTGTAGAAACTTAACTGTTATAGAAAGATTTGGCCTGTAGCATTTCAAGTCTAAAAGTGTTACGTAATCAGTAGCCTGAATTACTGCCCCAACAATTTGGTACAGCAAGACGCCGCAGGTTTGGCAGCGTATTGCCAAACCTGCGACAGCCAAATAAATCAAGATGATTAATCAGGAAGGGGCAATATCATGTAAAACTGACTTTTTTTTTTTAGCTTTACGTGTTATAATTTTATTCCCTCATCTAAAAGTGTTGCTTTGATTCTTTCAAGCATGTTTGAGAAATCCTTTCATCTCCCTCGGCAACCATTCAGCTGTGCAAAATGACTGGGTGAACCCAGAGCCGCAACCTTGGAGCTGCCGTTTCCAAGCTTCCAAACGTCCGGCTCACAGAGCAGCACTCAGCCAAAACTCCCACACTCAGCTCCTTCAGACTAGCCAGCAGCAATTAGCAGCTAACATCTGGTGGAGCTGTGCATCTGCAGAGCTCATTATTCAGCTACTTCTCAGTACAACGCTGGTAAAAACAATAAAGGATTAATAGTTAATGTTGTGTTGACTTCCTGGAGGCGGAGTGTCAGAAAGAACAGGAGCTTCTTAAAGAGACAAAAGCCCAATTTCAAGGTGTTAAATTACAAAATCAAATTTATTTTAAGTCATATTTGATAAATACAGCATTTTTATAACAACTGAAGGTAACATAGTTACTTGTACTATAAAATGATTGTATGTGGAAGGAAAACACACAATACTGCCCCTTTAAGATCTTGTTCTATGTGCCCCTTTTAACTCTGAGCACCTGCCCCTCCAAATGTCTCTGCACGGCCCTGTCTACTTAGTTTCTGTGTTTGATGATGATTCAGAACCTCTCTGATCCACATCCAGAACTAAACTTGTTGCCCGTCTCCGGCTGTGATGGGAGACTCAGAAAAGAAAAAGTGCCCATCCCAGTAATAGTTATAACTTGTAAAAGATGTAACATGGGCCAATATAGACAAAAGGAACTGTGATAGATCCCGACTATGATTCTTCTTCTACCTTTAGTTGAAAACAACACTCTGTGTCTACAGCAATATCCTTTGTTTGGAGTTTTGATCCTGGATTTTATGACTCAACCTTGCTGTAATCCCCCTGCCCCCCAAAGCGTCTCTCTTTAAGCTACAATGAAAAAGAATTGCTAGTTTAAGAGCCAAAAAGACAATTTTACCTTTTCACACATGATAGTTTTCTTTGTAAAAACTGCCGTTCATTTAAAAGGAAGGATTCTTTATATGAAGTCATCGCTTTGGGAAGTCGTAGGTCTGAGCAAGAGGTTCGGGACACTAACATCAACACTTGTAGGCAGGGGGTCAGAGCAGGCAAACATGGGGACCATGTGCAAGGTGATTGGAGTATGACTCAGTTGTACATAATAAACTGTAGGTCTGGACAGTCCAGACAAGTGTTTTAGTAAGTGATGACTCACTATGTAATCAGGTTACATGAGAAAAACATAATGTCCCAAGGAAGTCAATGGGATAACCAGTAGCTGTTAATTTTCTTCAATCAAGGTCAGCAACGTCCAGACCCTGAACAGAACATTGGTATTGTGCAGTAGCACAATGTGAGCTCCTGTGAGGTGAGCAGATGGCAGAGACACGCCGGCCATTATAACATAAGCAGTCATCTTGACGTTGGCAGTCATTAGAAGCAATAAAGCCATCCATGTTCAGTCCACAAATCCTTAATTCTCACAAATATATTTAAATGATCACTATCATGACTGTTACTAACTTATCTGAGACCTTTAAACTTGGGTATTCTCCTTTTTTACATGGCAAACATGAACAAAACCATTTTGGAGTCATTAAAAGTTGTTCGTTTTTTTTTTAGAAGTGAAAAAAAGATACTGACTTTTTGGGGAAACTTTTGAACAGTATTACCCTCAAAGGTGAAAACATGGTGACTGCTGTTTGTGTGTGTGTGTGTGTGTGTAGGTGCGTGTGCGCGCATGTGGTTCACTGTCAGGTTGTTCTACAAACAGGTCATCTTTATGGGAATGTGACATCAAAACATTTCTCCCCTTGCTTTAAACTTTAAGCTATAACTTTGTGTTTTGTTGGCAGTGTAAAGTGAATGTTCATTTCCTAAGCATCAACTAAAATTGTTTTATTTTGACATTCTTTTCAACTGCTCTGCAATAAATTACATGCAAGATTTTAACTAAACATAATAGTCTGATTTGTTCAGAAAATGAATTATTATGGGCTCTCAGATGTTTGACTGAATAAGGTTTTGTAAATGTTTTACATTTTACTGGTGAGGAAAAAATGTTTTTTTGACTTTATTCCCAGCAACGACAACAAGAACTTTGTTTGAAAACGTGTGCCGTCTTTCAACAAATTTATGTGTTTAAGTCTGTTTTTAAGTTTAAAAAAAAACATGGCTTACAAAAGAAATATACTTTATATTTATATTTTCTAAATAAGAAAATTGAAGATAAATGACTCAGTGGAAATCAGCAGCATGCGGCTGCACCAGCTCCATCTGTTGGAGAGCCAAATTTCTACCGTTCTTGAACTGCACATGGCCTCTGCCTGGGCTGCACCCTGAGCATCCCTGATCAAAACTAAGATTCTTGTTTTTTGGGGGGAGTTGTACCATATTCACTCTGCAATCCTTTATTACCCCTTACTTATTACCCTAAACTGGTTAAAGGTTTACAGCTACTTCCTGATGTGGACCACGGGTCTAATATTGGTGGGTTAAATTCAGACCCCCTTATGTGTTGAGACCTTTCAACTCACTGTGAGGAACAAATGTTCTTGGAGGACATGGGTTAGGTCAATTGGTCTCTCTAAATTGACCTTACGAGTAACTATGGTCATGCATGGTTGGTTGTTATGCGTTTGTGTGTGTTGGTCTGTAGAGGCTGGACCGCAATGGTTGGATGGAGGTACAGTAACATGGGGAGTTGCTATTAACTTGTGCCTGTTAGGCCTTGTCCAAAAGAAATCAGAATTATTCCAAATGTACCAAGGTGAAATTTCTAAAATACATCATATTTTCCCAGAAATGTCATGAACTACACAAACCAACACAAAACAAAATGGTAGGAACAGCAGTGCTGCTAAAGAAATACACACAAGAAAGAGACAAAGACGACGAAGAGCATGAATGTTTGGATTATGGATGGAAGCGTTGGTATCTGCATTTAGGTTAGGAGGTGGGTTACATGTCATCATGTGAAGAAATTACCCTACATGAGAATTGTTTTGTAAACCACGTATTAAAAAATATTGTTTCCAGGCACCTAAAAAGTTTTTACACGTGGATGCAAGAATGAAACATTTTAGAGTCTTTCCACTAATAAATAACATTTAAAAACAAAACAGTGGTAGTAAACTCTTTTTCAAAATTCCAATAATCCAGTGTGCCATTTTGATTGAAAAAGGTCTAAAACAACCTTTGCTACTTGTTAACTTGATTTTCTTGGCCGTCTAATAATGGAAGATGCATGTTCAAAACAGTTCGCTCAGGTTTATTGACTGACGAAGGTCTACGTTGTGACAGACAGTAACATTTTGAAGACTTAAAAGTTGTACTCTCCTAATTAGGTCAATCTTTTTTCTTCTTTTGCTTTGTCCAGATGCAACAATGAGATCAAGCAGCCGGATAAACAACAACACCAACAAAAAAACAAAACACTAAGCTGAATGTGACAGCAACAAGAGAGGAAGCAGAGCCCCAATGAACAACAGCTAAACCCTAATCTGTGTCTGTATACCTGCAGCCATCAATCAGCCTCATAGTGCCTCTGTTCTGCTCACCAATGCCAAACTGCACTTCAAACCTCAAGCAGCCGCCTTACCTTTAATAACGGCTCAACATTCCAGTGCACCATCAGCACAAACTCGGAGACATAATCACTCGCAGCCATATTTATCCACAGATTAAATGATGATGGACTTCACAATGGAAAATGCTCTTTACTGTCAATGGAGCTGCAGCTTTAAGTCAGGCTTCAGTCGGCTCAATCTGACATCCTGCTTCCTTTTGTCTCCCCAAATCACAATGGAATTATCTGAAATGGACAGAGAGCCCTGAAAAAGCAAATAAGGCCTATTAAGGGGTAATAATAAAACCCAGCAACAAGCAAATGGACCACTGCATTAGTGAGGGTTCATGAGGGGATTGGACCTTTATTATTGGATTGAAAATGTCTAAAAATACGTATTTGTTGCCGCAACACTAAACGAGCGATTACAGCAGCTTAGGCGACTCTGTTTTACCACAACAATGAAAGGATTGCTGGATCGGGCCCACTCTCCGTTCCGGGGAGTTTCTGCGTGCTTCCTGCATGTCTCTGTGTGTGTCGACAACCGAACGGCCGATGCGCTTTTAATTTGAGCCTTTCATTAGGACAAACACACCAATCATCTGGTCCTTCCTCAGGGGAAACTGAAACTTGAATGAGCAACACAAAACCACTCATTATGTCAAGTTAAAGAAAACACAACACTTCAGGACATTTGTGCTGATTGCTGGAGATTTCAAGCACACCGCTTTGTAAGTCCAGCATTCCAGCAATATTATTCCTCTTAGGAACTTGTAGAACAGCACTGAAGAGGTATTCAGTACAGTGAAATTGCACAAGCCCTATGGTGTGGTATCAATGCCTAAATTAAGGCTATTGTGCACCCAGCAGTGGCTACTTCCCTGTCACATGAGGCTATATCCATTCCAAAGCCAGCTACAGATCAGATTATCTATAGTCCGGCCCCAGCAACTGAGCAACCACCAGAGGTCAGTGGCTGGCGTTGGCAAATGAGAAAACTACTGGCTTGCTTTAGCATTAGGGAAGCTAGTGACTAGCATGCCTGGTGACCTGCTTCATTCCCTACTTCCTCTGCTGGCCATTAGCATGGATAGGCTCGCGTTAGCATTGGAAAGGCTGGCAACTTGCATGCCTAGGCTGATAATTATTGATAATTATTTATCAAATTACAAGGTTTGCCAACTGTCTTGATTTGCCGGGATGTCCCGTAATTTTAGCCAAATTGAAGCGTCCCTTACGGTACGCTCTTTAGCCCGTATTTTGAATGCTGTCTGCAATTCTTTTTTAACAAACTAGATGGCACTCCTCTCATTAAACAACATTACCTAGAATAAAAATTGGCGTTGAAGTAGAAAGCGCAAAGCGCGGCACAGCTGAGCTTCTGAGTCTTCCAATGAGTTTTTCAGTCAGAAGTCACAACTACAGGTGCTGAGTTGGCAAGTCTACATACAACATCTGAAAGAACCACACTTTAGACGCAGTAGTATGTGTTCTTTTGACAGTTCACTGTAATACAATGTGATGTCAGCATAAACATACTGTATTATACAGACCTAAAATTAGCTTCTGATTTGGTGACTTGTACTTGAAGTATTTACAATTTCTGACATCACTGGTGAAATTTTATGTGTTTCTTCCTATTAAAGGTGTTTGTTGACATCAAACGTTGGACAATGACATTAAGGTCCAATCAGGTCGTTTTTATTGTTTTCTAATGAATTCTGACATCACCGGTCCACTGATGCCACCATTACTGTGGTCTCATCTTTAGCCGTCACACAGTTCACCTCATGTTTGACACCAGAGGCTCAAATGACTGATTCTGCAAAGTGGCAAAGGAAGCCCACATCATCACCCTTCCACCACCATGTTTTTTATTTTTATTTTATGCATTTAATTCCCAGTTTATTTATTCATTTCATAATGTTTGGTGACATTTTGTAAAGCTACTTTATGTAATTCATGGACTTTTATTTTTTAACTTTGCTTTTTTTCAGGGTCTTTTTATTTCTTATTCTCATATAATAGATAAAACAGACAAAATAAACTCCTAATTAAAATTTTTTATATATATTTTTGTTTTTTATTTCATGGGAACACTTTTTATTTTAAGGAGTATTTATTAATTATTTATCAATAACAGTATTTATATATTTAGTTATGAATGAAATGTTTGATAATTCTTGAAATCTGGCTGAATTTCAAGTATAAATAATTTGTAATAAAGTCAGATTTTTATGTTTTTTACTGAAAGGCATAGGAACCTTATTTTGATATGACTACTCATTTATTTATGCTTTTCACTTCGACTTTGTGGGGTTTACAAAGCTGAGATCCGGGTCCATAAATGTACAGAGAATGGCTTTACTTGAGCCAATGCTGCAGTTTCACGGCCGTCCTTTTTTTTTAAAGTTGGCTTTCCGGTGACACAGCAGATCACTTTCATAGAAAAGTGGCGCAGTGACGCAGTCAGAAGCCTGACCAGGCACATTTCAGACAAACAGGGAACCCACTCGCCCTTCTGATTGCAGGTGCTCCACTTAAGATGCAAAACTAAACAGCATAATTTCCCGAGCTAAAGCTGCCCCGTCACTTTTCCATCAGCCGCATTATCGATTCATTTCATGCAAATGCACACAAAAGGGGGTCTGAATATATTTGTGGCTTTATGTAATCCAGTTGATGAATTTGCTTGCCTGCAATGCTAAACAGGTTATGAGTAATCTGCGCCGCATTACACTTTGAGGAGAACCATTACAGCGCTGCAAAAATTAAGCTCAGGGCCACGTTCTGAGGAGGCGCAGATAAAGTATACATTCTCTCCAAACAAAATAGGTCATGCTGTTTCAGCTCCAATTAAATGCTGGAGAAAAAAAATAAATAAATAAAAAAAATATATCAGTCAACCGTAGAGCAGCTGTGTACAGAGCAGATAATTAAAAATTAACCGATTCTATAACTGACGGGTTTTTATGTTTTTTTTTTTTCTCCACAGAAGCTCAAATCTGTGGCGTTAACAGAATTCACATAGCATGATCGATCTGGGCGCGTTCACGAGACACGGAACGTATGTACAAGGGTCTTTCTACGCATGGAAGATGGTGCGTGCATAAAAACTAGGTCATCTGTTCAGAACTGACACATCCCCCTGCAAACAGATATTTGAAAATCAGAGAGAGTTGAAGAGAGAGGGGTGCCACGAGCAATCTGGGGAGAAAAAACACCCCCAGAAAAAACAACCACAACAAATGACTGCACAAATTGCCGGGACTGAGATAAAACTTATTTGGCGCCGCTCGGTGTACCATTACAGTCCTGTGAACTGCTGCAAACGCCATATTAAAACAGGATGCAGGTTTTCCTGGTTTTGGGCGAGAGAGCCGCGCCTCCGTCCGGCTCCGGCCTCATCTGGGAACCTGGAATCTATATTTAAGGCCCCGTGCGGCGGACATAATGACGGCCCGCACGGGTCAGTCTCCTCAAGTCCATGTCCTGGCAACGAGCGCTTCCCTTCTGCGATCCGCGACGCCGTCCACCTCCTGTGTAATTTCACCTCCTTGGCAAAATAAAACCATGATTTATCCGTGTCACTCCCCACCTCTAAACATCATCTGGATGACAGTCTGACCCAACAGCCAACACCTCAGAGGGGGGAGAGGGGGACGCTTCCTTGATTAGACGGAGATGTGGAAGAAAAAAAGAGAAGAAGTTTAGAAAGTGCACACGTTTCAGAGTCTCCAACCCGGGGGAGGAATAAAAGCCCCACTATTTGTGGGCAGGAGGAGGATGTGAGGAGCTCAGGGAGGAAGAAAGTTTCTGCAACTCTCCGTAAACAACAGGGGAACTTGTTTGTGAGCTTTGCTCTGATTGGGGTGGGGGTGAGGGTGGGGTGTATGCACATGAAAAGCCAACAGGGGACACTGTTCATACAGAGGAAGATGGGTTTGGTTGGGGCTTTACAAGTTTGAAGCCTGCTTCCAATCATACGGATTAGTTAATGCGTCTGGATGCGGTCAAATTCAGTTTATACAAGATTCCTGTTTATTTTAAGCTACATCTAAAATGATACATTTTTCTAGATTTTGTCACGTTTTTCTATAAAATGCAAATTTCTGTGTGTTTTAACGAGATCTAATGTGGCAAGCAGGGAAAATTTGTGAAGTGCAACAAAGACGGGACACATTTTGTTTAAATAAATTACAAACAAATTCATGACTGACCTTTTCTTAAGTTTGCTTTTCGGTGACACAGCAGATCACTTTTACAGAAAAGTGGCACCACAATCCTCATGTTTGTGTGGAGGATTTAAAATTTGACTTTGACTGGGATTCATATATGCCAATGTTTTTTGTTGTTTTCTTTGCGTCCTGTCGGGCGGTGTGGCAGTATGAGCCGTTTGAGTGGCGCAGCAGATTTACTTTCACAAGTGGAGCATTACAACTTTTGCCATGTTGCTCCACTTGATATATATAAGAAACTTAAGTAGAAATTGTTTGGAATTTATTTCAGTTTCAACAGATAGAGACAGTTTAAAGTGAAACAAGGAGATAAGAGAGGAAGAAGAGAGAACAAGTCAACACCCTTAAGTCTGCAACACAGCAACAATCACATAATTATAACATCACTAAAAAGCACACTGTAAATGAATACAAGATGTTTTTAGTGGCAAACGCAGCCAAGTGTAATGTTTCAATTATTTAAATGGGTGGCTTCCAATTGTGTGATTTAGGTCCCTTAATTTAATGTAAATCAGCTTTCTGTAGTTTCGAAACTTTTATTTTTGTTAATTATTCTCACTTTGTTTCTCATTTAGTCTGCTGTACTCACATGTCAGACATGAAATACAAGTACAGTCAAGGTTTCTAAAAACAACAAAAAAGTTCATATGGAAGTTAAAGAGATAAGTGATAATCCATTCATTAGAAGAGTTTTGTTCAGATCAAAACATTTGCAGCCCAACGAGACAAACGTCAGCTTCTCTTCTCTGCAGCCACAGGAGCAGAGCTGGCCAGCCAAGAACAAACTCAGCTGGGATATTTCAGATTGCTCCAGCTCACTGGGCTGCAATGACAGCTATCGATCCGGTGGGTTATTTAGCAGCTGTGCTGTTTGTCTCACAGGGTCAGGAGGTGAACGGGACGGCAGGGAGGGTGTTATTTAAGAGCAGGCAGAGTGACAAACACCTAAAAAAAAATAAATAAATAAATAAATACTCCACGGTTGGGAGTGAAGCGGCCAATCGGCAGCTGAGTAATCCAAACGTGACATTAAGCTCAGAACCTCCAGAGTGAAATCAACAGGCTGATGTGGAAACTGATCGGCAGTGTGTCACACAGCTGAGTTCATCTGCTTTTACACTCCTACTGTCATCAGGCTTTAAAGGATCCTTAGAAATTCTGACTTTGGCTCCACACACTGACCCCACAAGTCAGGGTTTTATGAGTGTGTGTGTGTGTGTGGGCGTGGGTATGTGAGTGGTGTCACTTTGCTCTTGGACTGCATTGGGGAAATCCAGATTCTTCATTTTCATAACATTTGTGCTGCAATACTAGTAAAAAATGTAGAGTACACTGCAAAAACTGAAATCTGACTTTGACTAAACATCTCAGGTTAAAGGGATTTATGCTTGTTTCTATTCTGTTAAGATACTTTTTTTCCAATAAGGTTTTATGTTAGAAAATATTTCAATTTCCCATCATCAAAAGTCCTTTTCAGAATATTTCTAGAGCTCTCTCAATAAGACATTAAACTCAATATTAAGAATTTATTAGTATATGCTAGAAACTATAAAATCAATAGTTACAAAGCAACTTCACAACTATTTCACACATTCATCCATATATGTGCTATTGTTGCTTCTAACATTTATTTACTGTTACATTTTTTTCTTGAAAGGAAAGGTAAAGTTTAGTATCATGTTTCAAGTAGCCAACCAGCAGTGATCAACAGCAATGGTTGATCTGTTAAAAGGATTTCAGTTTTCTCATAAACTTGGAGAAAACTCAAATCCTTTTAAAACCTTTATCCATCAGAGACAGCAATTTAGTCCATGTGTGCTAATTTCTGCTAGACAGGAAAAGGCTTGCAGCAATGCTACTTTAAAATCTTTGAGTAACTCAACTCCGCGTTGGCCCTCTGATCTCTCTTCTTAATGACTCTATTGACGCTGGAGGTCCGTTGATGAGCAGCAAAACTGTTTTAAACATGGAAGCAACCGCTGATGTGTTGCTATGAGAAAGGCGCCTATAAACAGACCCACATCGAGTTACAGACTTCAAGGATCAGGTCCAGCAGAGTGACCTTTTCTCTATAAAGGAGTCAGTAAACAGATCCACTGGGGACCACCACCGTGAACTGTGTCATTTGACAACATGGTCGGTGGCACAGCAGTAATTTTAAACAGCACCACGTACATGTCGAATGCCAGGAGAGCCTAACTGATCCCCGTCGCGGAGCTCGACTCGCTTCAGAGCAGGAAAAACTTGTGATGATCCTACAGGAGAATGTGCGCTGCATCATTACAAGGCGGTCAGTCAGTCAACTGATATGAGGTCACAGATTTAGTATTCTTAACTAACATGAGCTTCAGGGTGAGAGGCTGGAACTGCCTTATGTGGTGCCCTTAATTGTGCATTACCGGAGCTCTGCTCACACTCACTTATCACACAATTTCATGTCTGATTTTAGTAATTACGTTTTTTCACAGCCTTAATGTACAGGTAGAACTAGAGGAATGGTGAAAATGGATACAAATACTTAAATGTGTTCAACCCTGTATAGCGATAGCTCAACCAGTTTAGCATAGCTAAACTGAAATCTGTAGACACCTTGTTACAGAAAAAAACTCACTCTCATTTGTCTTATGTAAATAGTAACACATTGTTTAAATGAAACACAACTCCTTTTCATATGAGAGTCCAAAAAACAGAGATTGTTACATCAGACAATTGTCATCAGTCAGGTTGCCATCTTTATTGTCTGAATTATGTTCAAAAAGTCAAGTTCAAAAAAGTGGGCAAAACTTCATGATACCAAAACTGCACAATATTTCTGAGAAATCTCAACTCTGACTCAAAGTAGTATCAAGTTGATATGGGCTTATTAATTTGATTAGGATAACAAACTCTAAGCTGCTAATATGACGTTGAGCGCCTTCAGCTACGTACCATGTAGCTAAGTTTTATACTCTTACTTTGAAGTAAGAAAGGAAATAGTTCTCCAGTGTCCGCTTTGTGCTGAGTTGACTAACAAAGGCGACTCATACTAACTAGCACTGTGTGTACGCTGTAAAAAAACAATAGAAAATATTTCTCTGCATTGTAAGAACGCCAGAATTAGCTAACTATTAGTCGCTAATGATGACATTTGCTTCAGAGCTTCTTATCAGCACTTTTTTAATGTGCCTGGGCTTTATTGAAAATTACTGGTTCAAAAATCAAAACCACACACACTACATAAAGATTACCTGGCTCTTACTAAAACTGAACAGTTTCTAAGAAACATAGTGTAAGATTGATTAAACTTTCATTCCATTTGTGAAGATACAAAAGAGAGCATTTTCAGTCCATTTTACAGTATAAACACCATCTTAAAATTGAACAAGCATAAAATTCACAGTACTGGGTTATTGTACACTGACTACAGATTCCTTAAAACACAGTTTATCATTTTACATTTTTATCATTTTGGAAAACATAAAAAGGTTGTTAATTTAAGCAGCGTTTTCTCAATACTGGGTTATCCTGTGGGTTGACTGTATTGTTAGAAACACGGACAAAAAATAAAAAATCTTTGACATAGATTGTGTCCAACTGAACTGAAAAATTCACAAGATGTAAAAAATTGGACTTTTCTGAATATATTAAAATATTCTTGAAGTGTAGGAGGAGAACAGGAAAAAAATTGAAAGACAGAGAGCACTGAGGTATAACTGGAGTATTAATTGTCTAACATAAGCTGGTTTGCTTTAAAACAACAACAACAACAAAAAGAGGTAAAAATCACGCTTATGTTTTTAATTGGGCTGTCAAGACAAGATCCCCGGGAAACTGCCTGGAAAATGTTCTAATTATACTTTTAGGTTCATTACCTGAACACATCCAGCCACTCACCCACACACAGGCTTATTTTCTACAGGCATGAATTTTCAGAGAGCTACTGTATGTTACTATATAAAAGAAAGTGCCGGACAGAAATAGACAATGCGTCCTTTATGTGAAACGGCATTTGAACGACAAATGAATACATGTGTTTGTGAAAGACGCTTGAATTTGAGGCAGCTTTTTTTTAATCTCACTTTGTTGACGTGGTAAAAAATAGAGGACGGCTTTAAGATTTTTCTCAGAAAGTATTTATTGGTTTTTAATGCTGCTGCCAGAGGGAAATTTCTGTCCAGAAGACTATAAAGAAAAGAAAGATTATATTTAGAGGAGCTCTCTCTATGATGGCACTGTGAAGAAATTAAGCTAGACTGAGGGTTATTTACAACAGAAAAAAACAAACCAATCTGACGGGAATGTTTTTATTCTTAATAGAAAATCTCTAATAGTGAAAAAAATAAAAAGAAAGATATGTTGATTTGTTTGAGTAAAACCGGCAAAGAACAAGTGCAATTTGTTTCAAGGTGTGTCTACACAGTAAAGATCACAGACTTGCAGATAACATGCCTTGATCTTGTTGAAGCCTTGGGCTCCCGCTTTGTAGTTACACATTTTAACTCTGCGCCAGCCGCACAAGCCTCTCTCTGGTGATCTGGTGTGGAGCTGCTAACCCTCCACTCCGTCAGCCTGCATGCATGGTCTTCTGTTGTTTTTTTTAAGGCCTGCCCATGCCATGCCTCTCATGTTTAGGGTAAGTGGGGTCGCCCAACTGAGGTGATGACATCACACGGGAAAAGGTTCACCCCCGATCAACTTACAAGTGCAAAGGGTTCAAGTTTAGCAAACAAAACAACCAGCCGTTTCTTGGAAACCCTAAAGCTAAACTACTATGACGGTCACTTTGACTTTATAAAAAACACACAGTAAGGGAGGACAAAGTAAAATCAACTAATGCCACAATTCAAAACATGACTGATGAGACGGGACTAAAGGTTTCTGGCATTAGGTTGCAGAAAATATGGAATTTTGCTTGATACATTAGTTTTGTTTCTCTACTTCATGAAAATAGTGTAATGCTTTAAACAAAACTGTTTACTTACCGGTAATTTGTATTTTGTTGTGCTGTGAAACATCCAATTTCTTATGAATCATCAGTAAAAACATTTGATAGGTTAGTAACATAAAAAAGGTCAGATATTGTCATTATGAGTGTGGTTAAAAGAAATTCTAGTGAATGTCAGCTACAGCTGCTAATGGCCTGTAAAATTAGCTTGTATTTGAGATTCTACATTCTGTGACTGGCTTTCACAGAATGTAGAGATGACATTAAAGGTACAGTATGAAAAAAAAGTTTTACATATTTGCTAAAACTATTACTACGTTGTAGCAGTATAACATGATACAGGTGATCTGTGGAAAAATGAAACTCTCTGCCTTCTCCCAGTGCTATTTCTAGAAATACTCAGCTCTGTCAGAATCAACCAATCAGAGTAAGGAGGAGAGTCTTAGTGCTGCCAATCACTCTCATGTACCCGCCGGTAACAGTTCTGGGTTTTTCATTATAGTTTAGTTTTAATTCATTGTCACTTTTTGTACAATTCAGTAAGTTTTAATTAGTTTCCAGAGTGTGTGCTATTTTTTTAAGTTATTAGTTAAATGTTGCTTAGTTTCAGTTTAGTTTTTATTAGTTATGGTAGTAGTTTTAGTTTTTTCAGACTTTAGTAAAATTTTAGGTGCAGAATTGAAAAAAGGTGAAAATATTGAGTAAAAATATTATGTGTACATCGTTAAGGTAATGGATACTTAACAGAAATGTTTTAAATTATTGTTCGACAATAATTGCTGACTCTGGTGTTTTATCCCAACTTTTGCTGTCGCCATTTTGCCGACCAGCATTAAGAGCTGTAATTTGCCGACAGCTGATTGTAAACTGCGTGTGTGGGGGTGGGAGATCTTATTTCATAGTATTATATTATTTTGAAAGGCAAATAAGTAGTTATAAAAAGAAAAACAATGGATATTTTTGTCTATAACTTGTACGTTTTAGTTTTATAAATACGCAATGTAATTCCAGTTAGTTTCCCACAATAAATACCATTTTTATTTATTTCAGTTGACAAAAATTGTTTCTCAGTTTCAGTTGCAACCATGATAACCTTGGAGGCCACAACTGGAGGGCAGAAAAATGTGAAACGCACTTGAAAGCTGAAGCCAAGGCTGACCTTCCAGAGGGGCTTTCACTGTCTGAAGTTCCAAAATAATCCTCGCTTTGTCAAACGTCACTCAAGCTCAAGCTGTTGTGCAAAGTTACCATCCAGCTTAGCTTTCCTCTAATTTCACAAAAGAAAAACAAACAAAAAACAGACAGAGAGACTCGTAGAAATTGGTATATTAGCCGGCAAATCTGTAAGAACTGCACTGGAGATCAAGCAGTGGTGAGAGTAAGCGTCCTTCGTAGTGTGTTGGGATTAGAAGCCATCACACACACACACACCTTGGCAGAGGCTTTAATTCAGGGCGACGCGGGGTGAAGCAAAGTGCAGAGATTATGGGGCTCCAATCCGAGCTGTTTATCTTGGACTTCTAATGAAACTGACCTTCTATGAATACTCCTAATTATGCGAAATGATCCTTTTAATGAAGTCTTCAATCACAGTCACAGATCCCCCAGCTGACAGAGCCGCGGCTGTTACGTAAAAACTGGAAAAACGTTCGCGTGAAGAGAGGGAGGTCAGTTTTTTTATTTATTATTGTGACAAATGCTAAATAGTTCCTCTTAATTGACTGTATTTTTGGCTCATTTCCACAACAAATTAACAGAAGAGCGAGCTTTTCAAGCAGATTAAGCGGCGTTTGTAGAAGGTAATGAACATGTCACAACATCGGGTCGAGCAGAGCGATGACCGTAAAGTCGGCTTTCTTTCTAATCGGCCCTTCGGAAGATCTCGACTTAGTTTTTCAGCGACAGATCAGAGGATATAGTCTGAAGATGGCGTTGACTCCATGATGCAAACGGTTTCGTGTGTTGAATTTTGGGTTTCCAGACATTTTTAAAAGCATGCAAAGAAAGCAGAGAAGGTGGGGGTTGTTGGAGTTGGCGATGGAGTGTTACCTTGCTTCCCTGCATCCTTGGGAAAGAGAGACAAATATATACATAAAGAGCAGAAGCTATGTCTGCAAAATTAGCAAATTGCTTTTATCTGAAATCAAAGAGACTCCTACAAATCTATTAAACGCCACCTTTTGTTTTCTTTTTTTTTTTGGTTTTGTTTTGTTTTAAATAATGCATCATACTGGGACCAAAGCCAGCTTTTCCAGCAAAATGTAGACTCTTTGTTTTGAACAAATATAATTAGAGTTATTTTTAATGTACTTGCTGCAACGCTGAAGCTAATTTGTCTTTGGTAAAGCGCAGTCCTTGATGAGCTATTCCCCGAGGCTGAGAGGCCCAGTTTGGATTTTTGAACCAGCATAAAATCCTTGAATTAAAGAAAACTCAAGGGCCCTCTACTTTCCAGAGATCGGTGAAGGCTGGGCATGTTGAGATGTGAATAGATGTCTCAGTGGCATCCGCCGCTCCGTTCAGAGCAACAGGACAGGGTTTTTATTATTCTGCTCCATTAAGTTCTGTTCTATTAAAAAAAAAAAAAAGTCCCAAATACGACCTATTGTTTTGTAATATTTCCGCCCAAATTACACGTCTCTTTATTTCTATAGTCGAAAAAAAGAATCTGCTTTTTAAATAGTTTACTGAAAGCCAGTTGGAGGACAGCTTTTCATATGAAAGAGGGACATCTACCAAGTCTTTAATTTTTATCATTTTTACAGTCTTTTTTTTTTTTGCATACTGCAGAGAGTACTGGGAAAATAAAAGTGGACAAAAGAGAAACAGAAAAAGAAAGACTGCGAGAAAGCAAGCAAGCAAAAGAAAGACAGAAAAAATTAATGACAGAGCGAGAGAGCAAGAAAGAAAGAGATAGAACGAAAGACAGAAAGAAAGAAAGAATGAGTAAGTAAGCAAGCAAGAAAGAGAAAGACAGAAAGAACAAGAAACAAAGATCAAACAAACAAGTTTCTCCATTGGTGACTGTCTGTTGTTTTTATTACCTTTTTTGTGACTTTATGATATAAAACACTTTGAATCTTATTGCTTTAATGTGCTTTATGCAAATTTTTGTGACTGATTGACACCAAAGTGTTTTGAATCAAATTGAATGTCTTCAATAACATTTTAAAGACTCTACATAAGCCTAAGTTATGATTGCAATAATCCAGGTTTGTGCTGGAGCTGAGTGAGCGTCTTACCTTTGGTTGAACATCTGGCCCGGCGGTGTATGGAGCCAAGCTTGGGGGAACATCTGTGATGTAGGTTTTCCTGGGGCCTGGAGGTTGGTACATCGGGGCAGGAGCCGGGTCGGGCCTCCTGGAGCTAACTGCGCCCAGCTGTGGCCCCCCGGGGTACTGCTGCTCCTGATATGCCATGGGGGAGAACCCGGGCTGCGGCGGCCCATACGCAAAGTCGGGGCCTCTGGGCTGTGCCGGCATGTACTGCACCTGAGCCGGGCCGCGGATCGGCTGCTGGCCGTAATGGTGGCCGGCCGGGGCCTGGTGCTGGGGGCCGGGCTGGGCCGACCTCACCTGGACATTGAAGGTGGGCTGGCTCGGGGTCGACGCTGTGGTGTAGGAGGCCGGGATGGGCTGAGGAGACATGTTGCCTTGAGGCCTGGCGACGGGGCTAACGGAGGGAGGCGGCACGGACGAAATGCCCCCTTGAGGTTGGGGTTTGGGCATCGTCTTTTTGGTGGCGGTCAGAGGCGGCTGATTGGGGATGACCATGCGCTTGTAACCCGTCACCGGAGCGTTGGGGGTAGAGCCAGCCGAGGAGCCGGCGTTCTGAAAAACAGGAGAAAAGGCTTGATTCAAAACTCAGAACAAAGTGACTCACTTTCAAGACATTTCTGTATAAAACTCTTAACCTCAGTCCTTCTTGTTTTCAGAGTGCTGGAGGAGAAAGCTGGAGTATTCACAGCTTTCTGTTCCAACGTGCTTCTATGCCAGCACTCAGTATTTTGAAATTGTTGTGTTTTCATTAACTCAGAAATGCAATTAAAATCACATGTGAATAAGTTTGTTCACGCAATAAGTCACAAAAGAAAGCAGCCTTCATCCTCCTACCACTTCCTGTTGCCTTCTTCAGGAAGTGAAGAAGGTGTTATTATTTAAATTATTAAATAATAATTAAAGATGATTACATAGTCCTACCATGTAACCCCTGTGATTACTGTATTTAAGGTCAACTTCCTTTATTTAAAAAATACCTTGAGACATTTTAAGGCCTTGATTTTAGATACCTGAATTTAAAACTTTTTAAGAGTTTGTAAGGACACCCTGTGTTAGAAATGTTAAAAACTACAAATCGATTTCCTCTCACTTCCTTGTGCTGTAATGTACAACATCCCATCTTGAAAAAAGAGAAAAGTTTAACAAGTTTGGATCCTTTTGCGAGCCACTGTACTTTATGATTCATTCGGCCGCTTTGTGCTGTTGAGGCTTCCTGGACAGCGGAAAAACTACCCCCTCCACGGCTCCCTATAATCTATGGATAATAAAGCGAGAGGGGAGTTAGGAGGGAGGAAAAAATTGCTTGGCAAAGGATACTATGACAGCCGACTGGCAGTGGCAAACGACACTTCTGCTGACACCAGCTGCTTGTACGCTGGAGCTGTTAAATCACTGAAATTTGTGGTGCTGGTGTTCCTGGGAAGAGATGGCAGTAAAGCAGCAAGCCTCTGCTGAGGTCCTGAATGACTGCAGCATTTCGATCTAGTGTCCAATAAAATACAGCAGCTAAGAAAACGCGGCAAGCAGCAGAGAGCTTCACTGAGATGTCAGAGACTCATACGGCGAGTTTCTCTCTCTAACGGCGTTTTTTTCCACCAGCGCCGCATATTGGTGTCAGACGTTCAACCATTCTAAAAAAGGTCTATCATTAACCTTGGATGGCCTTATTAGGTTACCGCCTGAAGCCAAAACTCTGAGTCAATTAGTAAATTTGAAGCACCACAAGAACAGAAAAAAAAAGAAGAAAAAAAAAGAACACTTGTAGCCTTGTCTTCCAAAATGGGGCAATTGCTTCCCCCTCAAAGGTGATCAAAGCTGTGCAGACAAGTCACAAATAGGGAGGTTTTCCTCTAGCTGACAAAAAAAAAGAAATCAGTGAAAACATACATCACTCTGTTATCCTCCTCATGCACAGGGATAAAGAAAATTCCAAGTTTTGGTAAAACGCATCAACTTTGTGTAAATCCTATCTAATCTAAGTCAGAGGGAAGCCCCAAAGGAACCGATGGAAAAAAGCTTCAGAAAATTTTTTATTTATTTTTCTTGCGCTCTCGCTCTGATTTCTGCTTCACTGATTAGCGCTGATGTTTATTTAAAAAGTGTGTCTGTCTGCATATATATGGAAACGGCTCCACTATGCCCTTTAGGAAGAGATATTACTTAATTTAAATGTTTCATGGCTTTTAAATACTTGAGATTATTCATTTATCTTTGAGGCCTTAGAACCTACAGTAGCATTTAGTTTGCACGGAGCAGGCATTGCAAATCGGCCCCCTCAAAACGATTACGCTGTCATGGTGGGTTTTCCACAAATTACATTAAGAGAATAGATTCATCCTTTTCTGGGGGAGAAGTGGGGAGGGAAGCGAGGGGGGTCGGAATGAAATTAATCAAATGTTTTAATATCGGAGCAGAAAATGTCTCTGTAGTGGAAAATATTGCCAAATGAACTGAATCTACAATTTGTCTTGGACTGGTCAGCTACAGTGAGATCAAAGAGAGATGGACCAGGCCTAAACAAGACAAGTAGTGAGTCAGAGAGAATAGATGTGGATTATTATGCAATGTAGTAGAGTATCAATACGACATTAGCAGAAAAAGCACATGGTTTGAACAATCAGCAGTGGTTTGAGGGACTGACTTGGTTGAAAGTCCAGTCAGTGGACCAGTGGAGGTCCTGCCTCGCAACTTATGGGGATTCAAAGATCTGCTGCCGACATGTCTGTGTCAGATACTGCAGCAAGCGTTCGGCGGTCCAGTGGAGTCTACAGCCCCTTTCTGACAATGGTTCTGCAATAAACAAGAACTCACAAACCTACCACGTTTCCTTTCACGTCGTAAAATGTGATTCGTCAAGATCACGGCAGTCTGCGCTTTATTACAGCGTCATGTTGAGATTACAGAACCAAAGGGGTGTAGCTTACAACTTGCAGAACTCAATATGTGATGTGTAATGGGCTCGACACATAGGGAGTGATGGATGACAGCGAGCAGCAAAGGTTTTCCGGCATTTGGGGTGAACTCAACACACTAGATACGATAGCGACAGAAGCAACGCATCCAAAGTTGAAGATTTTTCCTACTTCCTTATGTCGTGTCGAAAGCTTGCGTGTTGGAGGGCAACTGGTTGTCACCTCATCACACAAGTTCCATTGGAAATAAATGGACAGAGAGCAGCGTCGCCTTCCTTGGGTCAAGACAGTAAGACTTGGGAAAAATATGGAAGGTGCTGAGCGTATGTCGTGAACCTCATGCAGAAGACTTATAGAGCACCATCCTGTTATCCACATCAGATTTTGAGAATGGACTCCTGCAGCTACGTCACGGTCGCTCCACGATCTCGTATCACTGCTTCATGGTTACTACCTCCTAATGTGGTTCAGGGGTTTAATAACCTTGCTCACTGACACCTAGCAGGTGGCACTGCTTCAGTAATTTTGTGTGTTTAAATGTGAAATTCATATAAAAAAAAATTTCCCAATATGAAAGCTTGTATGAGTATCATGCCTGTGTACTTCAGTTAAATGTATATAACAAAATACCTGGAAGAGTTTGAGTTTTCATTGAAGGTTGGTCAATTGTACAAATTGTGTATAAGCTATTGCTATAAGCCAATAGCAGTTTAGGTAATTCAGGCTTTTGCTAAAATGTAAAAAATATGGCAAAAAAAATAAATAAAAAAAACTAGGATAAAACCAGAGCAGGAAGCAGTTATGATGGGGGTCGGGCACCACCCACATCCTTCCCAAAACGCTGATTTCTCCGTGCCTCGTCGTTCCTACAAATGTTGCATCTCCCCCAGGTCACTTTTTTAGCTTATTGCCCTCAAGCAAAACACAACCACACCTAAAACAGCAGATGGTAACCTGCAGCTCACCATGAGCAAGAAATGACTTTTTTCATGCAGGATTTTTCTTAATTTTTGAGATTGAAAAAAATAGATTTCCTTTATGTGGCTTCAACTGCTCATGAAATATGCAAATTTCTAGACTATTCATTCCACAGAAAGGTTTTGATTCTTCCGACTCTGTCTTCCACCTGGAGACGGGTGGGGCTTAGTTTTTATGATAAAGTTCATTGGATAAGTTTGATATTATTATCAATCTAAAATTCTACAGCAACACACGTTGCCGCTAGTACTCTACTCGAAGTTTCAGGGGAGGTCGTCATCTTCTTTCTGGTTTAGGCCAGAGGATGTGTTTACATATTGAAGATGAATTCAAAAATAAAAATAAAAGGTTACATCATGGTTTCTAGGTCCACTCATGGAGGCATTTCCTTACCTGTGTAGGTTTAAACCACAAAATATTACCAACATAATTCCAATGTAATGTTTCTGTATCTATATGGAAAAAGACATTTTGTGCTGTTGTTGCCAGAAGCAAATCTTACTGCCTTTTGTAGAAATCCTGCATTATATTCTTTTATAAACACTCTGCCCTTTATTCATCAGACTGTTAAACCAATCCTAAACTTACGTATTTACTCAATAATACATCAAGAATCGGTTTTAGAACAAAATATGTTACAGCTTTACAGACTGCATTTAAAATCATTTTTGTCTTTTGCAGATGCTGCTACTGAAACAAAACTCACTCTACTTTCTTTTATTTACACTTTTTTTTTTTTTACTTGAATTCGATTTGAATAAAACAATAACAAAATCCCATTACATTTGCACTTAAGGGTGAAAGGTCTGTTTTGATGCAGCTTCTGTATATTAGTGGCAGGTTCAGCATACGTGCAACATCGGTGTGACTCCCTGCTGTTTCTCCAGCTACACACACACACACACACACACACATTAATTTCCCAAAAGTTTTCTCCAACACCTTCATAAAAGTTAACCCTCACGCCATACCATAATTCAAACTGACTTAGCAAACAACTTAAGTGTGAAATTTCACAGAGATCCTCAAGAAAGCCTTTCGACACATTAAAAAAGATTAGGAGAGACTATACAAGCCTTGAAGGGGGGCTGAGTAAAACTGTTAACTTTGCACTTCAAACCACACGGGTGAGGGATTTTTTTTTCTCTCCCCTCCCTCTTTGTCTTTTTCTTTTTTTATCTAGCGAGCTCGGGAAAAACCCCTAAAGTAGAAGAAGTTCTGGTGGCATCTTTTCAGAGTCGTCTAAGGCCTTGGATATTCCTCTCTGTAAGCTTCTCTTGATTCTCATTCAGCTGCTGTCCATGGCCGCCTCTGCCGTCCATTTGCATCTGCCCGTTTCAGCGCTTACGACGACGGCCGTGGAGGAGTTCACAGTCGACGGCGAGGCGCTACCTTATCGCGCGTCCGCGGTTGGGCCGATCGTCTTGATGAGCGAAAGCCGCGTTAAACGAGCCCCGAGCCGCACCGCAATCACAAAACACGGGTGTATCGGTCCTCTGCCTAAAATAGTTCCAGATAAAGCCAATTAAAAGATGATTAAACATTGTGTTGGGAAACCTCACAAGACCCGCAGCTGTTTTCTACTATCTCTTTAATTGCTGATAGTGAATTTCTTTTCAGTTTTACACATGGAGAACATTTTGGTAATCTGTCTGCATATCTGCTGTTGTTCAGCTACTATTAAGTGACACCCTCAAACGTTTCCATGCACATTCATGAATCAGAGCACATATTCGATCAGCCTACAGAAATGAATTTTTACCAAAATACTACAGTTCTCAAACGCATTAGCGCTGCTGCCCATTACACTACTAATGTGTTTTTGCTGCAATAACAACTCCATGGCACCTTGTTATTAGTACTGAACACATTTATTTTGTTCTTATTTGCAGTAGGAATTCTAAAAATATGTGCAAAGGAAAAAGTAAGTACATTGTTTAAACAGTAAATGGAAATGGATAAATGCAAAGAGCAATACAGATTGGACCAATCTGTTGGCAGCACTTTTTCACATGATCATGTGTTGCTTCATTCCAAACCTGCAGGACCAAAGCATGTGGTTCAAGTTAAAGGGGCAGGATTACATGTTTTCCAGGCACAGAGTTACTGAGATGTAGCTACTATAATCAGTTAGGCATAAGAGCAGTTCCACCAGGTGTTTTGCTAATTGCTGCTTAAAGGTGGACAAAGGTGGCGTTCGGTCCTAACAGACATTTTGAATGAAAAAAATCAAGGCAAAAATCCAGGTGTGTTTTTAATGAAGGAATAACATTATAACATGATGTAAAGATCAATTTCACATAATACTATCCATTTAATGTGTGGACAAACTTGCTGTGTTTATATTTGTGATGGTAGGACAGAAGGGTTTTTGTTTTGGAATCACGTCATTGTAACAGCTTGACATGTAGATGGTGTCTAATGGTTGCTATGAGGCCTCGGTGGCCCAAAGATGTCACTCTGCTGAATTCCTAAGGAGGTTTCTCTTTTTACCTCCTTCAAGATTCAGATTAGTGTATTTGATGGAAAAATAAGAACAAGTTCTCAAGAAATGGGTGACTGTCTTATCTATAACCCAGGGAAACAGAAAGTAAAAGATTACTCAAAAGCAGTTTCTCAAAACTCTGATTAACTTAAAAAACACAAAGTATGTCTCAGTTGCATTTATTGGCAACACAAAAAATCCCCGTTGAGATACGATTGAAAACAGTAACTCCTTAACCTGGATTTTTTCTCTCCGAATAGATTTATTCAACTTAAAGGTTGGGTTTTCTCTGTGTGAAATGTTGGTACTACAATAAAAAGGTACATTTGTTTTAATGCCATTTCTACATGATCTGTCTGAGAGATGGCAACAGATTTGTCTGCCTTTACATGTATCCTGGGTGATATTTTCTGGTCCTGTGCCGGAGCAACGCAGAGACTTATATTTGTCACACTGGCGACATGAAACAAGCGTAAGTGCTGTCTTTTAGTCATGTTTTCATTCCCAGCTGAGGTTTGAGTGGCACCACTCTCTTCATCTAATCTAATGACGGCTCTTGTTCAAACTTAATGGCATCTGACAGGAAAATTTGTTATTATTACAGCTGTTACTGGATTTGAACAGGAACATGTAAGAAAAACAGATTGGGACTTGTTTGTTCAAAAACTAGTTTTGACTCCTTCCTTCCAGAAACAAATTAAAGTATGAGCTGTGTCAATCCAGGTAATATTTTTGTTTTGACCAAGTAAAATAAATCCCAGTAGCATTTTCTTAACCTTCTCAGGCTCAAATTAAGTTCTAGTTGCAGGAACAAATCTGATATTTAGATGTTGCAAATCTGCAACATCTGCCTGGAGAGGGTTAAAATGATGACATTTTCAACTCCTTTTCCCCTGATGAACTTAAATACTGCCCAGTTTTAAATAATCAAAATAGAAAATAGTGAAATAGCATTTACATCCACGTCCAGGCAATCGGTTATTCTCTTCTTTTCCCTAAATGAGAAAGTACTCTTTGAAAATTAAACTTCATCTCATGTTATTATTTTCTGAAGAACATTCAGCTATAAATGTTTAAAACGTTGTGAAGCAACCAGTCTGCGCAAGAAAGACAGGTCAAAATATTAGAGCTGTCACAATAAACAGATAATTGAGCAGCACATCCTGTCCTCTGACTCCACTCAGCAGACAGACATAACATCAGACACGCAGATTCGTAGATTTTTTTATTTTTATTTTTTTACCTCAAATACAGGTCAGGAGATGATGTGGATGAACATGAAGTTTATGTTTTAAATTTCAGGTTATATAATCTTTTTTTTAAAAGCTGGGTTCTAGGGGAAACGGTATGCAAGATTTCTGGGATGATGTAACAACATCATACAAAGTAGGGCGTATTACTCACTGATGCAACTGAAAAAATTATTTTCAGGGCTACCGCGCGGAGAGAGGGGGGGGGGAAAAGTCGATGAGAGTCACCAATCATGACACTTCTGCAGGCTATCTGTACAAAAGAAGGGTATGTGTGTTTTAGCAGCGCTCCCACCGCAGAAACTAATTGTTTCACTCACCTCCTGCAGAACTGCAGGCCAGTCTCTCACCACACGGCCCTGACTCATCCCTAATGAGCTTTCATGCACTCGTGACCCCCTCCAATCCCCCTCCGCTCCCGCTGCGGGAGGCGAAACGCCGTACACTCGGAGGGGAAAGAAAGAAAAAAAAACGTCAGCCGCTTACAGTGTCCGTGTCATCAATCCCTGAAACGGTGACTGTTGCACCAGGAGCCATGGCTGTTTTGCGTGTTAGCTCCCGCGCGTTACCGTAGGGGCGGATGATGTGCAGCGACAGCAGCAGTTGATTTCAGACCTCACAGCGCCGTTTCCAGGACTTTCTGATGTAAGAAGGCAGGTTGCACTGACTGACACAACTTCCTGGATCAAGTTCAATTTATCGTCGCTTCGCCGCCATAAATGAAAGACAAAAGGATGATGGATTTTTTTCCCCCCTTTCTTTCTTTCCCACTAACAAACAGTGAGATTACAAAACCGAGCGCCTGCGGGCACGCTCGTCTCCCCCACAGTTGGCTGCTCCTGTCAAAACTCAGAGCCTGCTGCTGGATTGGTAAATAGACGCCACCGGCGCTATGGTTGCATCTCTGCTTCAGGCACCAACAAACCAATTAGACAATTGCAGCTTAGGAAAATAAACAAATAAAACCATGGTTAGGTTGTAGTGAGAAAAAGACATCCAGTACCACAGCCACAGGCCCAAACAGAGTGTAAATAACGACTTTTCGCCTTCACCTTCTACAAGAACAACCTAGCTAGCTAGTTAGCTAGACCACTGGAGAACATTGAACTTGGTGTTTTTGTTCAAGGTACCAGTTTGAGATGATTTGCTTTTTGCGTCATCCTGTATTGGCCCTGCTTGAAGTAGGATGAGCATTGTAGTAGTTTTAAGATGGTAATTTGGTCCAAAGTGGGCCAAGAAAATGACTCCTGTATTGTTATGCCACCAGACTGAACAGTTTAAGCAAAAATAATAATAAACTGCCAAATATCGGTGTTTTCATATATTTCTGAAAAGTAAAATGATATCCAAGTTTTTTGCTTCTGGCTTCAGTTTAACGGCCAGAAGCAAGCTGACGAGCAGAAATGTTTTGTCTAACTACTCACAAAACAAGAAAAATGCTTCTTGAGTTCACAAAATTTATAAATGATTACCCATAAAAGCTAATTAGTAGACGATAAGATGAATAAGGTAATATAGTTTAATATCTATGCTACAGCATGTTTCATCACAAAAACGACAAGAAGCAGCTTTTTAGCTTCTGACGCCAATTATTTAATACATCACAGACACACAAATGCTTTATCAAACAACTCATGAAATTAAAAACAATGCTTCGAAAGTTAACAAAAATAATAAATGATTATAAAATGTCTTAACAGTATACAGTATAAAAATATTTGATGTCTCAATCAGCAATACCTGTAAATACAGGAGAAATTCAGGCTTTTCTGTTCACACTAAATTCTGACTCACCTGTCTTAATGTTACACAAATCAAGACTCATCAGACCCGGCAACATTTTCTAATTTGTTATCATCTGTGTGAACTGTAGACTCAATTTTCTATTAGTAGTGGTGGGTCGCAATTAAACTTTTCAATAGAGTTAATTGGAGGGTTTGTGACAAACTGCATTTTAATTGGAAGCAAAATAAGCAACATTTTTGATTCAAAAAATACTTTTGCTGCTATACTACTGAATAAACAGACATATGATCTCAACAACAAAGATAGTTGTTTATAATCTGTTATTTAGGTTATTGAACCATCAAATTGGTGCAAAGTGAAATTTCCATTCAGCTTTCCAGTGTTTCAGAATTTTTTTTTGAAAAGCACTTCTGTAGAAATGCGGACGCTGACATTAGCGTTAAGGACGTTTGTGCTGCTGCAACATGTTCAGCATTGAGATGCTATTTAAGCTTGAATAGCTTCACTGATAGGCTAACTCCTATTAGCACAACTTGAACCTTACAATAGTCTTTTTCAGCGTCCAATCAGATCATCTTTTGAAGCAAAAATTAACCCCCGGTGGGCCGAGAGAAGTGGCGTTGTTGATTATCGCTGTTAGTGAATGATGTTTGTGCGTCAGATTTATGGTCGTACTTGAAATGTGAATATTTTAATATCCACAACAACAACAAAAAACTTATTGCAGTAAACTTTTTTAACATGTTAATATCTGTGACTAATCAAAACTAAGGCATTTAATTAGCTATTATTAGCTAACAGGAGTTGCCTAAGATTTAGCCATGACTGTGTTGTCATCATCTGCTGCAGTTCAACAGGTTGGAAATCAAGATATGATTTTCTGCACAGCTTGGTTACAACAAGTGGCTTCTTGAGCTACTGCTGCTGTTCTATCATCTCAGAGTAGAATGTCTGTCCATTCTACTCTGACCTCTGCAAGGCATTTTTGTTCATAAAACCACCATCCAAAAGGTGAAAATCCATGTTTAAAGTCACCTAAGTCATCTCATCCTAACTCTTAGGTGTAGTCTGAACTTCATCACCGGTAGAAGCTTAAATGCATTGAATTCCTGACATGTGATTGGTTAAATCACTATTTGCGTTATCAAACCATTGAGCAAGAACGTACAACTCAGACGGCTCAAAGAGGCGGCACAAAACAAGCACTGACTTTGACATTTGGAATAGTTGTAAAACTTCCACCAAGGCTACATGGCTGTGTTTCAAAGTTTTATTTTCCAAAATTGACCTAGATGCCAACCAAAATGCAACGCATGTCGTCAACATTATGCACAATAACATGGACGTAATGGAATAATTGATGATAAACTCCAAAAAGTAGTTTGCCTGACTCAGAGACTTAAAAGCACAGATCATCATCAACATGAAGACTGACAGGGGGAAAAATGATAGCAAAGCTTTCCAGGAACTCCAAAGACTGCCTCCACTCATTATTATTCCCTCAGTCACCTCTGTGCTTCAGCCAAAAACAAACGAAGCGCTGCTTCCTTCCAGAGGGATTTAATTTTCTACACTGATGAACATGTAGGTCAGAGCCACTTAAGAATTATGCAGGGAAAGTCAAAAGTTTGTTGTGTTGCTTAATGCAGCTCATCTCACAATTTCTCCAGCTGATGGAAAAGAAAGATGCTAAGTCTAACTCTGGAATGCAAGTATCTCTACCATGAAACCTACGATGCCTATAGATATTGTTTTTATGGCTTATTTTAGGAGTAAATAACTTGTATTTGCAGATTACACAACAAATTATCACATATTTTCTAATTTCAACACATGGACTTGTGTATATCCCCAAAGAAAAGAGCTAAAAGTGAATTAAAGCCGCTCTGAAACTCAAGCGACTCCTCCTTTACCTTTATGCCCTAAAAGTACATTAAGAGAATATAAAAATATGACAGAAAACATTGAGGACAATTCTAATGGTCATGCATGCTGTCCTCTAACTTGATCTAAAGAAGACATCAAGTCGTATCTGCGTCTCCAGGGATGGTTTTGCATAGTGTGTGATCAGTGGGAGATTCAGGGGCATGCAGAGAGGGGCCTATCATTCCTGCCATGTTGTGACAGAGGGTGCCAGCTGCGATGCTCGGTCTGCTGAACGACAGAGTGTCACGGCATGGCTTGACTGGCACAATGTGAAGTGGGGCTTCCTCGAGGCACTAATGTGATAGGATCCATCTCAGCAGCCTTTCAAGCACTCGGCTTCAGCCGAACTGTCTGCGGGCTTCAACAATGCCCGGCCCCTTCTGCGTGCACATGACAAGTTACTAAGCAGACGTTGGGCCATTTGGGTCCAATACAAAGCGCTTGACGAGTCTCTTGCGTTTGATGGTTTATGGAGTACGGCATCTTGAAAAGGTGCGGCTTGATAAAAATCACAAGAGACGCTAGACTTGACTTGGCTTTCTACAGCAGTGACCTGTGAGTTTGCTTGGAGTTGAAGCCAGCTGCGCCAAAACGAAGTGTGTCGCGAGTCGGACCGTGTGTTTGGAGCGCGAACCAGTTTGCTGCTGCTGCAATAGGTCGCATCGACATGGCATGCAGGAAGGCAGAACTGCCAAAAATGTTTGGGCATGATGGTATGCAATGGAGAAGTTATCATGGTGGAGTTTTCTTTTTCCAAGAACCCATTTTAACAACTCGGAAGACAAATATCCCCCTAGGAACAAAGTTCTCATGTCCAGCAATGCTAAATACAAACTACACTCAGTAGCTGCTATGCAGGCTGTTCACACTAATGTCTGTGAACACAGACACCCTGAACACCCTGCACAGACTTGAACACCCTCCCAAAGCCCATCTGGGAGGTGACAGGCTATTGGCACAAGCTTTTAAGGTGAAGACCTACATCTGTATGAGCTACACCTCAGTCCTAGTTCTGCCAATGAAAAAACTCAATAAAAAGAAAAACAGACTTTTGCTATATTTATTTGAAAATACATGTACGTATATGAGTAAAGAAAAGATTTTCCAGCTGTTTAAAGTTTTGAAAACAGACATTCAGCTTTATTAGAAGTTAGAAATACATGGAACTAAAATCTTAATGAAACAGAATTTAGAAAAAGAAAAGAAAATATCCGATTGTAAATCAGTTCACACACGTGAGATGTTTGGTCTTTTCTTTCAATCTCATCTTTGCCCATTCTAGAGCGCTCTCAACCATTAGCTGAGTCTCGGCTCTTAATGTAGCCACCGTGGCGATATTATTCACTGTGTGTGAGCGGGGAGGGTTTCATGAGCTTAAAATATTGAACGCGAGAACTCTTAAGTTCAAGTCAGAGGAGTGCGAGCCATTTTCCTAAATAGAATTCCAGTAATCCTCAGCTCCATCCGTCCTCACAGGCAGACGTCTTCTACCAGGATCCAAACGAAGCAGAGTAGCTTTTAATTGAGGCGGAGTCACGGCTAGCGAGTGAGTTGCACGTCCTTGTTCCCATAAGTTCTGGCACTGCCAGGAGGCAGCCTAGTTGCAGCTGAATAGTTCTTCCTCTTTGAATCCATTAGGAAAGATGCTATTTCGCATAAAACACTCCACACAGACGAGCACAAACACACACAGAGACCCAAGTGGGGGAGGAGGAGGGAGTTTTTCATGGAGCTAAGTTTGTGTCATTTAGCAAGGCCGGGTTTTCAATATTTTATTCACCGCGCCACACATTATTGTTTCACAGAGTGCGGATGAATCAGACAGGGAGAGCTTTTAAATTTCAACTTAAGTGTTATTAAAACAGACAGAATCAGATCAGGGTGAGGTGCTACTTCAATGGAAGAGGCACGATGGAGTTTAATTGGGATAAAATGTCACCTTCCTAATGTGTAGAGATAACAGTAACCAAAGTGGTCATAGAGTGGGAAGCTACTTAGGCACCTCATCTTAGGCAAAAGGAAAAGAAAAGAAAAGAAGAGGAAAGAAAAGAAGTCACATCACGCTTAAGACTTTTTCATTCCTGACTTACTTTTTTGATATAAAAATAAATCCCTGGCATTAAGGGGTGACATTTTTATTTGCTCCATCTGTTGTATGTTTCTACCATGTGAAAGAGTAGCATGAAACAAGAGCAACAATTACCTCGTGCGGGGATTTGAAAATGCGACTCTGTTTGCTGAGCAACCGGGAGTGGGCCGACTCCATCAATCCGAGCCAATGGAGAAAGGGAGTCTGAATATATACATCCACAAGCAATCTAACGGCGCGCAGCTGCAGTGGATCAAAGTGTTAAAAAAGAAAACCTTCCGGTTTCCTTTAAACAAATAGCTCCCCACGTTGGGCCGCTTGTGAATCTCTTGCTGATTCATTTGTTTACTAGAAATGCACCAGAGGTCGGAGTGACTTGGAGGGCGCAGCGGTCGGAGGTTCAGTGCTCCTCGACGGAAGCGGCGGAGCGGCTCCGGAGTATGATGAGCGCGCTGTTTTGACACTCATCTGGACCTCCTTGTTAACTCCCCCACAACAGATGTGATGCGCTCAGACAGGCCTGTGCGGCGCGTGAGCGGGGGCCCGGTCGGGCTCAGGCTGGAGAGCGGCGTACTTGAAGGATTTAACATGAATATGCTCTCTTGTATTTCCCCAATGTGGCCAAACAAGAGAATTAATGGCATATTAGAAATGGGGGTTTTCCGCACGCTAGAGGAGAAAGTGCGGGGTAGCGGAGAGGTTCTACCTAAACGCTGCGAAATCCAAACGCAACTGACTCAAACATTAAAATAAGGACCATCTAGGCCTGTCACAATAACGAATTATGCTAGACAATAAATTCTCCAAGAAATTATTTCAATAAACAGTAATATTGTTGTTTTGACACTATTCTCAAGCAATCTAACAGTAATGACACAATAATGCAAGAACACATTCTCAAAGATCAATAAACTTTATAGTCACTTTATAGTTTAACACTGGAACTGTAAGACATTTTAAATATCTATCATAAAAAAACAGAAACAACTAATCAAATAAATTATTGTCCTTCAAAATAAGAGCAAATTGATACCAAAGCACCAGACTAAAAACTTTTGTCATTCAGTTTTTGGTAGAAAATGAGAAAAAAGAAAAACTAAATCAAACAAATGGAAATTATAGGGCATTTTAATTTATGTGATTGATTGATTGATTGATTGATTGATTGATATAGGCTCAGAAGTACCTATACATGTTATAGAAACCTCTGGGTGTGTAGAAAATTGCTGGTATCTCTGTGTTAATGACCAACAAATCCTGCAATTGTCACTGAAATAACTAGAAACCAACAAAAGTAATAATAAATGAAAATTTACTGAAAATTAACCTATGAAATTCAGACACTGCTATTGAATTGTAGTTCAACTAAATTATTTTAAAAAAATAAAATAATGAAGCAAGCCTTGAAAAAAATGACGATACCTGTGCTTTAATATTTTTTTGCACAATCCTCGAGGCAATCATTACAATCAAGTGGTTTCTGTGACTATAAATGAGACGTCTTTACCCGTCCACAGGCATTCTGGTCCATTCCTCATGGACTAACTGTTGCAGTTGTCTCAGGTTTGATGGGTTCCTTCTCCAGATGTTTAACAGGATTTAGATCAGGTCTCACAGAAGGCCGGTTCAGAATAGTCCAATGTCTTGGTCTTGGCCCGTTCTTGGTTGTTTTGAGTTGTTTTGGGTCAGCATCCTGTTGAAAGACCCTTGACCTGCAACTGGGACCACACTTTCAGACACTGGGCAGGACATTTTTCTCCAGAACGCCTTGATGGTTATGAGATTTCACCTGGCACAGATTCAAGACATCATGGGCCAGAACTCAACCCAGCCTCCTGAATGTTTCACAGCAGGGACGGCATTCTTTTCTTGGTATGCTTTGTTTTAACATATGAACATAGAGTTGATGCGCCTAGCCAAAAAGCTCCAGTTTTGTCTCATCTGTCCAAAATACACTCTCCCAGAAGCTTTGTGGCTTGTCAATATTCCAGCTTTGCTTTTTTATGATTTCCTTTCCCTCAAGAAACGACGGATGCCATTCATCCATTTTCTGCTGCTTATCCGGGGTCGGGTCGCGGGGGTAGCAGTTTCAGAAGGGAGGCCCAGACTTCCCTCTCCCCAGCCACTTCTTCCAGCTCCTCCGGGGGAATCCCAAGGCGTTCCCAGGCCAGCCGAGAGACATAGTCCCTCCAGCGTGTCCTGGGTCTTCCCCGGTGCCTCCTCCCGGTGGGACGTGCCCGGAACACCTCACCAGGGAGGCGTCAAGGAGGGATCCTGACCAGATGCCCGAGCCACCTCAACTGGCTCCTCTCGATGTGGAAGAGCAGTGGCTCTACTCTGAGTCCCTCCCGGATGACTGAGCTTCTCACCCCATCTCTAAGGGAGAGCCCAGCCACCCTACGGAGGAAACCCATTTCGGCTGCTTGTACCCAAAGACCCCAATGATGAATAGCAATTTTCATAGCAAATGAGTGTTCCCTCGCCCGGACGCGGGTCACCGGGGCCCCACTCTGGAGCCAGGCCTGGAGGGGGGGGCACGATGGCGAGCGCCTGGTGGCCAGGCTTTTGCCCAAAGAGGAAACATGGGTCCCCACTCCCATGGGCCCACCACCTATGAGAGGGGCCAAAGGGGTCGGGTCCAGTTTGTGATGGGTGGTGGCCGAAGGAGGGGGCCCTGGCGGTCCGATCCTCGGTTGCAGAAGCTGGCTCTTGGGATGTGGAATGTCACCTCTCAGGTGGGGAAGGAGCTGGAGCTGGTGTGTGAGGTTGAGAGGTTCTGGTTAGAAATAGTCTGTCTCACCTCGACGCATGGCTCTGGTTCTGGAACCAGTCTCCTTGAGAGGGGCTGGACATACTTCCACTCTGGAGTTGCCCACGGTGAGAGGCGCCGGGCAGGAGTGGGCATACTTCTTGCTCCCCATCTCGGCACCTGTACGTTGGGGTTTACCCCGGTGAACGAGAGGGTAGCCTCCCTCCGCCTTCGGGTGGGGGGACGGGTTCTGACTGTTGTTTGTGCTTAAGGGCCGAACAACAGTTCAGATTACCCACCCTTGCTGGAGTCCTTAGAGGGGGTACTGGAGAGTGCCCCTCCTGGGGACTCCATTGTTCTGCTGGGGGACTTCAACGCTCACGTGGGCAATGACAGTGAGACCTGGAGGGGCGTGATTGGGAGGAATGCTCCCCCCCAATCTGAACTCGAGTGCTGTTCTGTTGTTGGACTTCTGTGCTCGCCGCAGATTGTCCATAACAAACACAATGTTCAAGCATAAGGATGTCCATATGTGCACTTGGAACCAGGACACCCTAGGTCGCAGTTCGATGATCGACTTTGTCATCGTTTCATCAGATCTGCGGCCATATGTCTTGGACACTCGGGTGAAGAGAGGTGCGGCGTTGTCCACTGACCACTACCTGGTGGTGAAAAGACGGATGGTGCAATCTAACTCAGCTGTACCTTGACCTTTGAGTTCACCTTTAATTTCTTTGGAGGTTGTTCTGGTTAATTGGTTACATTTGTTGTATCCTTCTCTTTAATTTGTCATCAACTTTCCTTTTGTGACCATCAATTAATTTTTTTAAAAAGAAATCACAAGTGACAGAAAATATTTTCAAATACTTGCATTTATTTAAGTCGTCCATTCTGGGAGTTGACTTGAATTTAAAGCATAAATAAATTCAAGCTGTTAAACAAAACAAGGCCGGCCGTGGGTGGGCTGACGTCACTCTGATCTACAGAGGCCCAAGGAGAGCATTTGTGAAAAAACAAAAAACTCCAGATATTCCAAAAGATTAAATCATCATAAACGGCAAATTTAATTAGTCAATAAAAACAATTTATTGCCCATTTATCGCTCAATACTAAACATCCAGCCAGATGATCAAAGTGTATTCATGAGTCATAATGGACTACTCAAAGCCCAAACCTAAATCATACCAATAAATTTTAACTGCTACTGGATTTGACGTGCCACACAAAGAGAATATGAACGCAATCTTGGTCATTCCAGGATCGACTCTAAAAAAACTTCTTTAACTGTGTCCAAAAACAAAAGGCATCCAAGACGGAAGGAGGAAAGAGAACAAATGGGAATTATATAACACTTACATTTCATTACCCACCGTGATGCCACACAGAATACCAACTAAGGCAAATGAAAAGTTTCCTCTGATGTCTGTGAAGTACCACTGCACGTTTGTAGGAACAACACCTGGATATTTATGAATGAGCGCAATTCCGTTTTCATTCGGCAAGATTCCTTTTTCCAGACACTCCGAGCGCAAAAAGCTGCATTTCAGGAGCGTTTGTTACTCGTTTGCTCGCAGGAGCAGAAGGTTATTGTGCAGCGGTTGCAGTGGAGCTATAGCACGAAAGCTGACCTGTGAAAAAACAAAATACACACACACACACACACTCTACTGTTATGCAGCGGAATACTGTATTAAAGGAGAGCCGGTACTGACTGACAGGAGCAGCTGGGCAGGGGAAAAGGTCAACCAGAGTTAATCAGCTACAATCAGCATCAGATGAGATGGGGGGTGGAGGAGGGGTCGGCACGAGTTTCTGTGTATGTCAAGGAACCAATCAAACGGAGCTAAATCTCCTGCACACGCAAACGGTTCTGATGGCCAAAGCATAAAAGGCCATGGAGATAAGAGAAAACCCAGAGTTGCATCAGAAACGGATTCAGAGAAATTCCTGATTAAAACGTGTCGGAGAACGCGTGCGCACAAAACCCTGAAAGCATGCAGAACGTTCAGGCTCTCAGCGACTTTGATCCCGACAGGTAGAACCGCTCCGACGGCCTGACCCAGCCAGGCCCGGCCCAGTCCGGTCCGGCACATTATGTCAGGAGTTGGCCTCTGACGCAGCTGTACCGGTACTCATCCATTTTTAAACACCTGCTGACAAAAGCTTTCAGACTCCAGCTCTAATGTAGAAATCCACATTTTTCCCTCTGAGAAAGATACGCACTTCAACTATATTCTACGTTGGGGGAAAAAAAGCACATGCAGCGATTTAGGAGACCAAAGTCTTTCAGAACCGACCGCTTCCTTATAGTTGCATGTTCACTCCTTCACTTTTCTATATACTGGAGTGTTTTAGGCTGAAGACTCAACAAGGATGCTTTCCAGTCACACCCTCTAGAAACACTGCCCTGACCTTTTAATAGAGAAACTCATCCAAGTTTTTGTCTTTAGTCGCATTGATTACTGCAACAGTGTCTTCACAGGTCTGCAGCAGCTGATCCAGAACGCTGCTGCTCACGTTCTCACTAAAACCAGGAAAATAGAGCACATCACCCAGTTCAGAGAATAGACTTTAAAATGATTATTTTATTTATAAGTCACTGAACAGCTTAGCACCACAACACAGTAAAGATCTGCTGGTGTTGTAGCAAGCTTCCAGACCTCTCGGGTCTTCTGGTTCTGCTCTGCATCCCCAGAACCAAACATGGAGAAGCAGCATTCAGCTATAGTTGACAACGCATCTTTGGTTCTCCAAACTGGTGGAAAAACCCATCAGCTCTCAACAAAGCAGCGAAGTTTGAAAGCACCCGAACTGAACCAGTTCAAGAACGAGCGTTATTTCAGAGGAGGAGGGCCATTATTGGGAGAGACACACCAATCAGTTTTGGCGTCAAATTCAGCTTCCTTGTTTGTCTTCGTGTTTTATTTTTACGTAAATTACATAATCAATAACATAATAAGAAATTAGAACAGCATTTGTGATTTTTTTTCCTCTTGTGCTTCGGGGAAGAGGCAGTGTCACACAGTGTGTATGTAGGAATGAGGAAAGCTGACATTCACTCACAGGTCATATGTCATTTCTATCTTTCTGAGTCTATGCTGAGGAGCACTTCTTCTTTTTGCTCTGTCTTACACAAACTACTACACACACACACTGATGACTTTATTTAGCTACATGTGTTCAGTTCAGTGATCAGTCCAAGAAGCAGGAATCTGACTGTCACACTTTAACCAGAAAGCACCTGCTTTCATCTGGAGCCTCGCAGGAAAACTAAAAAAAAACCTCAAGATGACTGTTTTCTAAATGCTTGCAAAGTTGTTGGACAGCTTTGAAAACATTACAGTTATTATCAGATAATATAATTTATCTCCAACATAACCAGGGAGGCCAGGTAAGCCCTTTAGTAGAAGATCTTTTTCTCTCACTTTCACCAATAAAGAAAAACATGTTCAGCAGACAGTTATTGCCATGGCGATGGACTCATCTGCCTCGCTCTGGAGTGTTTACCCATGTTTAAAAGAAGTACATGCTAATGTTAGTGTAACAGAGTGTTAAGGTTTTGGAGGTAAAATTGACCTCAAAAGGGAAGTAATTCTGCTAAGCTAAGCAGCTGCTGGTTGTATGCATATATCGGTATCAGGATGTCTTCTGCGTTTCCTTTTTCTCGCGGTTTTGCAGTGAAACACTGCAGGTAGCACTAAGTGATGGATATTAAGAACATCTTTTTCTGCATCGAAATGGACTTGTGTGGGTTTTCAGCATAAATCTAAAAGTCTAACAAAAGGAGAGTGCTGGCAAACCTGAGACGACCAAACCAACTGTGAAGCCGAAGTGGTTTCAAAGTGACTTGAGGGCAAAAAAGACAAGATTTAGGAGGTCGTTACAAAGCCCTGCTAAAAGAAAAAACACAGACTGAGCAAAGTTGAAAAGGTGGCCTTCAAACTGGACTCAATATCATCTGGCTCTTAAGAAGGAATGGGCCAAAGATTCAGCTGCGTATTGTAGGTCGAAGCTACTGGTAGGACTTCGTAAACTTTTGAACCAAAGTAATACAATTTAAAGCCAATTCAAATGCAAATGGATGCAGACTTCTGAGTATCAACAAAATAAATAGTAATAATATTAATAATAGAAACGCTTTCATTTTGTTGAAATTTGGCAAAGAGAAAGAATTTTGAAAATGCCCCGATGCTAAAACAGTAAATATTGTGAAGTTACGTACAAATGACTAAATCAACAGGACTTCAGCACAAACACCTCTCTGCTGTTCTTCCTGGAGTCCACACCACAAGTATTATAGTAAAATTAAATTTTTATAAACATCCCAAAATACCCTAAAACACACAAACAAAAACTTTGTTCTGAACAGAAAGCTGGGAGGCGTCAATCCAAACACACTATAGGAAAACATACAGAAGTAGTTCAGCAGTTCCATATTTTGTCATGTTACAACCAAATACTTCAATAATTTATTGACATTGTATCTATTTTGTTTGTTCTTGTCACAAATTTTCAACTGGACCTAGGTCTTTTTGTCCATTTTTTTAAACCATTCCATTATAGTCTTGGCTTCATATTTAAAGTTGATGCCAAGCTGGAAGTTGAAAATTGTGACTCCAACAAATATTTGAAACTTTGTTAACCGTCCAAGTCTGCTTTAAACTTCCTCACAGTTTTATTGCTCAACTGTCTGATGTGTTTCTTGGTCTTCATGTTGCTCTTTGTACACCTGAAAAATATACCACAATGTAAGAGTTTCATATCAATCGATATAAAAAATTATTGATTTGTTTTAGATATCTGAAATACTGCTAGACTGGTGACATGACTTTTCTTGTTTTATCCACAGTTTTCTAAGTTACTCAACAGGTTGTTGCTAGGTAACCAAAGAGTGAGTGAGTTTGTTGATGCTTAGCTGTGAGAGGCTGAGCGGCTAAAGCCGTCCCTCGGCCTACATCCCCCAGAATGCTGTGTAGTTCTGGATCCAAGGTGAGTGAAACTATTGGATATCAGATGTTTTATCTATTGCGACATATATTGTTATTGATCTATGGTCCAGCGTTATACCAATGTAACCTGGACTGAACTCAAACACACACCACCCTTGTTGCATTTCCTTTTTTTTGGAAGAAAATCTCAACACCACGTAATAATTTGAGTTACACTTCATCACTGTGTGCAGCCGCGTGTGGCTCTACAGCCTGAGATCCCAATAAAAACACACTGAAGGTTGCGGTTGTAACGTGACAAAACGTGAAAACGTTCAACTGTAGCGAGGCGCCGCACATCAACACTCTCACTCGCCTCATTCTTCTTAACACGTATAATTTCAAAGCCACAATGTTCACTTCCTTTCTTATGGTATCTGCTGATTCTTCAGAGTGGGGCAATAATTCTAACTTGGTTGATACCAACACCCCCCCGCCATCCCACCCCCTTGGTTGTTCTAACCACAAAGCCAAGCGAGCCTACACCAAAGGACGTCAGCGCCAGCAGCCGTCGTCCCTTTTCTCTCTTTGTCTCGCTGCAAACTTCCCTGAAAACACCAGGTTCCTCAGACTATTTGCGACCCAAACTTTGTCTTGCGCCATTTCCCACAACGACGCCGTTTCACATTTGAACCCGACCGCGGTTGAGAGTTTTCCCTGCACATGAATAAAGACTCGTGCTTGCGCGCGCGCAAATACACACACACACACACACACACACATGGTCCGTGGATCTAAGCATGTGCATCTTGTATGAGGGCACAGGCCCTCGTCTGTACCTAAATGAAACGCCGTGTCAATAATTTACCATCTTAGCTCTGTTTTCAGTCTTATGTATGCCTCCTTCAATAAATAACGAAAACAGACAACATTGAGACATGGGAACAACACAGGAAACATCTACAGAATGAGCCTCAGAACACCTCTCAGACTTTTTAAACTTCAGTAACCTTTACTCCGCCGTGTGTGCGGTCCTCACCGATCGCAATCCTTTCAGGTATTACAGTTTGCCTCAAATATTTCACTGGAGAAATTATCTGCATGCTGCCCTAAGCCCCAAAGAGCTTCCCCATTCTAAACACAATTGCTTTGGAGGGGTTTTTTTTCTGTTCTTTTATTCACACGTCCTACATTTATTGTGTGTCAAATAATTTAGTTAAACTGCCCAAGGCTTTGACTTTCTCAAGTTGCTCTTAATATCGTTTAGTATCGACTAATGATATAGGTCAGGACTCATTTTGTCATGGCAGTATTTCTTTCAGCATACATGTTGGTATGTTTTCTACAGGAAAAAACTTTACATGTTAATAACCAGTGGCATCTGTCCAGTTTCCTGAGTATATAACTTGTCGCGTCATCAGGCTAAAGCTAGCTTCATAACTGACTCATTGATCTAGGCCTCAGGCTGCATGCACATCAATCCTGCACATCCGAAACTTTTGTAATTCAGCGCAGACCGAACTCACGCCATCTTCCACTCATAATGGACGATTTCTAAGGTGCTCCTGCAGAGCAGGTTCACATGTACCGGCATCGATATGATCCCTCTGTAGCCTTGTTTTCCTTAACAAAAGTTTGCAAAATGTTTTCCATATTCTGCTAATGTAAAAAAACAACAACACAATTTTGTAATTGCACTTTTTCCATTAAATAAGAAATGTAATCAAAATCACAAGTGAATGAGTCTGCCCATTATGTCTGTCAATGGTTACAAATCGGCGTCTTATTGAGGTGTGACAAGCCCCTTACACTTGGAAGTGGTTATGTGTATATGTGGCGTTTTTGGGAAATTGTAGTTGGTAACTTTACAGAAGAGTTATGGACGCAAGACTTTCAAATGACATTGAACTTTTGATGAACTGTTCAACGCTGAGAGAGTTTTGGTGGAGACAGCTGGACACTGTCCAAGGAGTCCAGTGGCTACAAAGAATCACCTTGATGCTGTATACAAAGTGTTTCCATTGCACTTTTACAAAACACACATTTTGATACGACTGAAAACATCACTATAGCGCAAAAACGTTTTATTAAAAATGTGAATTTTTTCAAAATTGCAATGTATATTTTTATTATTCCAATTTGCGCAACTTTCTGGTCAATCGAAGCGTGTTAATTTTCTTGAAAATATCCCAAGACGACTTTTAAATCATCCATTTTGAGCATACGGTGGGGCACCTTTAAACAGAAAAGTAGGATCTAGGAAAACACAAGAAACCTTAATAAAATAAATACTTTAATTTTGTACCCTAAAAATATTAAATTAAGCATAAAAATAAGTGCAAAAAAATTTATTTATTCTAATAGTATTTTACTATGTTTGTCTTTTTAAGATTACTGGTGTTGTGTTGATATTGTTAATATTGTCTTCCAATAACTCATAATTTAGTCACATTTTCAAACTTCCTGACAACTTTCAACATTTTCCAACAAGAAAACACAGAGAGCTTATATAGTTTTCTAAATTCCTTCATGACAAACTACAAACTGTTTAGCTCAGGCAGCTGTGGAGCGAACATACAGTACGTGCCATAAGAAAAATAAAATCTTCCACTGGCTGTTTATGCAAGAGGTAAATAAAATTCCTGCTAGGATCAGAATGCTGCTTGACCCGAAGGTTGGTGGTGTGAGATCGTTGCTCAGGTCTCAGTCAAACATGCTGACATTATTAAGAAACTACAACTACCGCCCTGCATTTGGTTTTCTCCACAAACAAGTCAAGTGGTGATTGATTCCCAAGTCTGTCTGAACTCAGATGACCTAGAGTAAACTTATGCTGTCTTTCAGTCAAATATAGGATTTCCGATCCACATACAGTCAGTTTTTTTCTCAACCACCTTTGTGAATATTCCTCTGTGGAAGGAATAAATATGAATGTTAGGAGCCACCTGGGAGCTTCCTGGCTGTTTTGTGTGGGTTTTTTCTGTGAGTTCTCTTCGGGTTCTTGTCAAAGTGTGAATCTGAGCCCCAGACTTACTTGCGTGCCTCGTGGCTTGTAGGGCGAGCTGCTCTCCAAGTCTTCCAGGATGCTGGTGAGAGAGTCGATCTCTGCATCCAGGCTGGAGCGCCTCTCCTCCAGAGTTTTCTCAGGCCGTTTCATCTGAGAGAAAACACAATGTACCCGGCTTTAGAGAATGACTGACACACTGCAACCCAAATGTTGGGACTTTTACATTGTCACAAACAGAGTTCAAGCGTATGAACGGCTGATGTGACATCCTCTGTGTGCTGTGTTTAAATACCCTCAGCTTTTAGTGGAGAGAGCAGCTGAAACACCAGTCATTAAACTTTATGACGTTTGACGTAAAGTGGAAAGTTATGCAGCAGGATAAGTTTTTCACTCAGTTTTAACCAAAGACAATAACTGAAATTGTGCTAAAAATTATGTTACAAGCTTAAATATCAATGAGTCATATTAAAACAAAGAGTAGATATGCTAGGATTAGCCTAGCACTTAAGCTAACCGCTCCGTATGAGAAGCAGAGTAGATAGATTGTGTTGGAGTAACATGTTTAGCCCATCCTGAAGAACCTGTAGTTGGGACAAAGTGTCTGTCAGGTGTTGGTTCAATTGGGGACTAAAGTTGCAACATTTGTTACATTTTTAGTTGATGTGGTTCTCTTTCACACTACTCTATGTCAAGCGATACAAACTGTTTCCAAAACCTCCTCGCCTGTGGTGGCGCTGCACCTAGAACCACTGAAGGAAACATGAACGCAACTTCCTAATTCACAAAATGTAAACAAAAATGGAGCAGTATCAGATTATAGCGAGTGGAGTAGCTTTTGAAGATGTCTACGGTCCGCTTGTATTCATATATGCATTCAAACCGCACCAGAGTTCACTTCGACCGAACAGAGACTTAGGTCTTTAGGTCGACCAGAGTTCTCTTTATCAGGGAGAATTTGATCGACACCTCCCCAAATGAGCTGGACTTTCTAGAGAAACAAACAAGAAATGGATATCAAGGACAATCTTGAGAAGAATGCATCTCTGACCAGAGTTCTCCTATGTGGCTAGCCTTGAGTAATGTTGGCTAGCCACATAGCCAACATTACTCCTATTTCTATCCGATTTCTATCGGATAAACATTCCCCGGCCTCCAGTTCTTCTGGATGGATCCTCTGTTAAAAATAAGATGATGCTGTTTGTCTGGAAATACTTCCATCCAAACATGGCTCTTTTTAGGGTTTTGCTGGTTTCAAACTATGATGCTGGCCACAAGCTGCAGGAGGTAACATGTCTGTCTGAAAAAAGGCTGAGTGCGTTCTGAATGCCGGGACACAGGGCATGTATAATTAACTCACTAAGCTTTACAAAGAAAAGAATGCTGGGAGGGGGAATCTATATTCAATGTGAAAGGCATATTTACCGGGTTACTTCCCTACTTTTGTTCTTTCACCAGCAAGTTACATTTTTAAAACGTGCTATTGGCCCTTGAGCTGACACCAGCTTAACATTAGATCTCATTACTAGAGAATGAAATGGATTTTTATTCCAAAACAACTAAACTTGATGTAAAAATCAGTGCTTTGAGTATTTAAACAGGATACACACTGAGTGTTTGTGTCCCAATATTAAGTGCATTAAGTGCATATATATACATATATGCACTTAATATATATACATATATGCACTTAATGACGTCTTCATTAAGTGCATCAAAACTAAAACCCTCCACCATTTTCAGTCCATACATCGTTTGCAACAATTCACAAAAGTTACCTATTAGCCGTTTTTGTCAACACATAATTGTTATAACCATAGCAACACATGGAGAAATATTTTAGAAATTAAGTGTTTTAATAGCAGCTATTAAAATAGTCGATGGTTTTAAAGAAAGTCTGAATCAACAAATTTGACCTGTACCAGATCCAGAGGAGGAGACACAGATTTATGAGCGATTAGGTTCCTGAATATTTCATGTGAAAATGGGGCTGAAACAATTAATTGGATTAATTGTGATTTATCCATTACTGAAATAATTATCAACTAATTTAGCTTCTAAATGATACATATTTGAGGTCAAATCTTTGTTTTTTTGTCATTTGTTGACTAGTTATTGCTTTGTTCTCCTTAAGAGTGGAGTACAGGAAGTTAGTGGACAAACTACTGAAAGGCCCTTTAAGCAGATCAACAACAGTCTGATAAATGCATAAATTGGAATAATCTTGGAATTCATTCACTTGTGTTGGAAAAATACAAACAAACTTAGAAAAAAAAATCTGGCGTTATTTAAATCTGGAATGGTGTGAGTCAGACCTCAAAAGAAACCGGTAATTGGTCTCTGCCAGGAAAATCCTGATTGGTGTACATCCGATTGTTATAACTTCCTTTCTTTTCTTCAAAATGTTCAAAATCCAAGTCTGTTAACCTGAGCCACAGCTAAAAGAAAAGCTTTTAGCTAGACAGGGTTAAACTGCCTTTACAAGCTGCTCTCTAAAAGTTAATATCAAAGCCTTCAACAAGCTCAGAGCAACTCTGCCTCTGTACCGAACAAAGACACTCTATGCTCCTTTCTTTCCCGCCGTCCTTTGACTTTTGGATTGCGGTTTTCAAAGTTCCCGTTTCACCTTGACCTCACGCGATCCTCCCGAAAGCTGCATATCAATCGCGGAGACTTCTTGGAGGGAGAGGCGGCAAGAGGGAGAGTGCGAGAGAAAGAGAAAAAGAAAGAGAGAGAGACAGAGAGGCTTTAGTAAACTTGGTGCACTATTCACCTCCAGCTTCTTCCTGCTCTTCCATTAAGAAGCGACACGATCGCCGCAATCCCAGCCGGGGAGGATTCAATCAGAGGCAACAGCAGTCGAGATTAAAGCCGGATATTTTCTAACTAATATTGTCACCCCGTCTCCTCTTAATGGAGACGAGAAAAGCCGTGTTTGTGGGGGAGCTCGGCTTGAAAGCATCACGAACGCTACAAAAGCACCTACTGATTTATTAATCCACACATTTCCGGTTTTTTTTGTTTTTTTTTTGCCTTAGAGAAATATGCTACCTCATCACATCATACGACCCCTAAATATTCCAGTAGAAGAAGCACAAATATTGTGACTGCGATATCTGGGAAACACTTAAACTGACGTGACCATTAGTGGCAGGGATTTCTGCTAAATTCCTGGGAATTTCTCCATGAAATTGACAGATGTATTTTTAGGGCCTCTGAACCGCGCTCCCGACCGCAAGACGACTTCTTGCAATTGCCTGTGGGGGCTTTTTGAGTTGCTTGGATCAATGACTGCTTCTCATTCTAATGTTATGTGTTTGGATTACCTGTCACAAGCCATTACGGAGCAGGGCCTGCCTCCGTTTGGAGCCGAGCTTGTCCCTAAAAACATCTGAGGCAGTCGCGAGGGGGGATAAACAAAGAGGCGCGCTAATGGCTCCGAACGAATCAACAAAGGAATCCCTCCCCCCCCAAAAAAAGAAAAAGAGTTATTCAAAAATAAAACAGCAGCCAAACTTGTTTAGGAGTGAAAACGAGGAGGAAGAGGGAAAGATGTCGCAGTCTTTGAGGGAATTTACAACGCGGATGGCGGCCAAGATGAGAGATTTGTCTTTTTGCGTGTCATAATCTCTCTGCCTGGGTGATGAAGAGAGCTTTTTCTGCCTTCTCTGACATTAAATACAGTTTAATCCATGCATTACTCATTTAGCATATAGGATTTCTCTGCTAGAGCCAAGAGAAAGACATTCTGATTGATAGCCGTCTTTTTTTTTCCCCGCCCGATAAAGAGGAAAAATGGAAAGTTGTGGTTTGGTTAGGGGATGTGTAATTAGGATAACAGTTCTTTATTAGGGAATTAGACTGCCAGCAAGAGTCATTTTAGAGGCTGAAGAGCAGAAAACGGGAAGTCCAAGATGAATAAAAGAATAAGAAGTTGGTAGCTGGCATGCATTTTTTTTTTTTTTTAAATAAAGTCATTTAATTAGATTTTTTTTGGGGGGTGAAAGTTTCAATAAATGTATTTATATGTGTGTATTTTTCCATTTGAGGCTTTGAGAGGAAAGCAGAAGTGAGAAGGCTTTGGTTACTTTGTAACTTTGGCATTTCTTCTTACGACAGAAAAAAGTTGACATTCTGACAGCAAGATTTTCTGAGTGACAAGGTCCATCAGGTTGCATTTTTATCCCATTCAACGGCATAAAGTCACATTTTGGACTCTTATTCAGGCTTTTCTGTTTGAAGTGTGTTCAGAATGTGGCTTTTCTTTGCCTTGTTGCAAAACCAATGACTGGATCTTAATGGGTTGAGGTCTTGGAAACAGCACAGGTGGCACTTAGTCTGCCAATCCTAAAAATGGAAATCAGTTTTAGGTAAAAACAAAAACAAAAAAATCTTGATATGTAGTTTTTATTTTAACTTGTTTCTAACCCCAGATTTTCCTGTCTTAAGTGTTTTACAGTCACCAATCATAACTCACTTTGATTTCCAGGCACATAGTCCCTAAAGATTCACATTATTGGAATCTTTATATATTAGGGTTTTTCTATGTAGGGTTCTTCAGAGAGACTATGAATACTTACTGTCTTAAATGCCTAAAAAAATGTAAAGAGTGATTTAATCATAACTTATACTGCTCCTATAAGTTATGTTTTAGGAACAGTAGTTTTCTGGGCACATAGTTAGAGTCCAATCAAGAAACCCTGTTACCTTCAGTTGATCTAAAAATGCTGAATATATCACATGACTTAAAATAAATTTTACTTCATCATTTAACGTCTTGAAATGGGCTTCTGTCTCATTAAAAACTCCTTAAACTCTGAATTCAGGAAGTCATCACAACACGGCTCCTCTATTAACTCTTTAACAACATTTTCACCAGCCTTGCATTGAGAAGTAGCTCCTATAATGAGCTCAGCAGATGCTCAGTTCCACCAGGTGTTTGCTAATTGCTGCTGGCTAGTCTGAAGGAGCTGAGTGGGAGAATGGGGGAAGGAACGTTGCTCTGTGAGGTGGAAGCTCGGAAGTTTGGAAACTGCAGCGCCAAGGAGGCGGAGCTAGGTCCACCAAGTTGTTTTGCACAACTGAATGGTTGCCATGGGAGATTAAAGGATTTCTCTAATATGCATGAAAGAATCAAAGCAACACTCCAGGTACGTTTTTGGTTAAGGAATAACATTATAAGATGATGTAAAGCTCAAAAAAGTCAATTTTACATAATACTGTCCCTTTAAAATCCATACTTCATTTTCAGACCTGGCAATGTGTTATAACAACTGAAGATAATTCCTTTATTCTGCTATAAAATAGCACTATGTGCCTGGAAAACACATAATACTGTCGCTTTAAACTACAAGTAGAAAAAGGGAGCAGTACCATGAACTGTGAGAACTTGCCCCACAGCCACTGCGATTGTGTGGAGTTTTGAGGATTTGCAGAAACGTTCATATAGATTTCTAGTAAAGGAAGCTCGTTTGGTTGGGACCTCCCTGCATTCCTCTGAGCTGGAGCCAAATCTGAAGGCGGCGCAGGGAGGCAGATCTGCCGGCCAGCTCGGCCCCCCGTTCCTCCGGCTGAGCAGAAATCTCCGACTGCAGCTTATGTTCCAATGAACTCAACACGTTCTGTTATAATTTGGACAGAAAGCGTTTGGATCTCTGTTTCTACCCTCGCTGCTTACACCGAACAAAGGAATGTGAAGCACTCGGAGGATCTCTCATCAGAGGTCAAGTGCTGAGAGAGTCGATGAGAGCTGGGAGGCCACATCCCGGGGGGCCCATAGGGGTAGATGTCTGTGGGTATTATGACTAGCAAGGCAAAGCTAAATGACCGGGCTCCACCATAAGGTGTCAGCCTTCCATCCATCCTGCATTAGAGCAGACTGTGAGTCCCTGGGTTCTCTGCAGCTGGTCCCAGCTCAAACTGAAAGACAAGTTCTGTGTTGAAGCTCCATGCCGTCTCTGCTTTCTGTGCTGACCCTACGAGAGTCGACGGCCAAGAACATGCAACGCAGCAGTCGTCTTACCTGGTAATCAAACGAGTTATCCGCCGGCGGAGGGGGGAAGGAACCGGGCGGTGACGGGAAACCGGCAAACTCTTCGGCAGGGGGCGGAGGGGGAGGGTAGTCCGCTGGGATGGAGGCAAAAACACACACACACACAAAGAAAAAACAAAAACAGTTTATTAACAACCTCCTATTTTTTTCTGCAAACTGTCACAATTGTGTAAGAGTTTCTTCTGTACCTAAAACCTAAAGAAAAAACATTTTTGGGGGGCAGGAAAACTAAAAGAATATACATCTAAGACTAGAGACTAGCAGGCAACAGGTTGTTCTGCACCGTCAAACACAGAAACTCGTCCTGACCTGAGTGTATTGTTTCTGGCTACAATAGATGTGTTTCCACTGATCATATATCATTTAATTTAATTGTGTTTTTTTGACAGCAGAATACTGAAAGTTTGCTGAGATTTGTAATGGAAATGTGGCTAATGACTCGTAAACCTACCTAGAATGTTTTCCTATCACAAACATCTCTGTATTAGGGATGTTGTAAACAATTATAAAAATTTTGATAAAATAAAGCGTTGGTAAATAATCTCATCACAGCAGTACAAAGGTTGGCTATCAACGTCATCCCAAATTTTCATATTTGTGCATCCCAAACAATTACTTTTCTGTAGTTTAGAAAATTGATGTGTAAGCATTATAGCTCACTTTTTAAGTTAACCTGGATGAAATTATACAAATATCTGAAATTATATTCATTTAAATAATACAGCAGCAGGCTCAAAAGACACTTCTAAAAAAAATGTCTACTCCAATTTTTTACTTTATGTATTCATATTCAGTCAATTTAATAGATGAACTCTCAGTTTGTCCAGCCATTTATAGCTTTAGTGTTCATGTTAGCGATGGGATTTGGCTCCTTCGTCACACACAGAAACGCATATGCAGTATGTTATGTGCGCTCCACCACCCATTCATTGCGACCGGGATGGTAGAAAATTAATTTTCTGGTTCGTCCATAAAGCTACGCTAAGCATCAGCTGCAGTTCCATACCTGAACCCATACACACCATAAACACCAGCCACGCTCTTTGCCAAACCAGCTCCAAACCTGCCACTGCGCAGCAGCTCCGGAGAAAGAAAGCTGACTCATCCCATGCTTCTCACCCCACCCCTCCGAGATGCCCGGACCAAACTTGATGATTGGACCTTATGCTTATGGCACTAAGCATTCATCAACAACTCAAACGCGGAAGTGAGAACACTGTGCAACACAAATAATCTCCACCCCAGAACACAATGTGCTAAATAATAAAACATTATTTAACGAAGCTTCAAGGCAGATAATTTGACTCGAGGAATTTTAATAATCGAGGTACTCAAATCCTTCGAGGAATCGTTACAGCCCTAATCTGTACATTACTGGGGTTTTAGATGTTGTGAGTAACTGTCATGGATGAAAACTACTACTTGGTTTTAATTCACCAAGTCTGTGTTTGTCTGTGTTCATCATTCTGATTGGGTGGGGAGATTCTGTAAACATCAAATTCAAAGTGTTACCAATGATTCACAACTTAGACTAGGTCACTCCTACATATGCACGTTTGGATCTAAACAATGGGTGTCATAAGTCCATTGCAAATTTGGTCCAAAACAGATGCATATTATTTAAAACAAAAACAGAGGCTAAAATGTTCACTTATGTAAGATCTTTTGAAAAAGGGATAGATACATTTCTTAAAATCAAAGGAATTAGTACATACAATTCAAAGTATTTTGCTTTTATTTTAATTGGAAGATGCGGTGTAAAAAGGATCGCAAACATCCAGCAACACAAAAGCAGACTTTGGTCCACCCATTTATCAAGCGGTTTCAACCAAAGAGTGACCCATATCCTGTTCTTGTGGCTGAGAAAACTCATTTTAGACGGAGATAATTGAAAACAAATCACACCAAAAGTTTGGAACACTCAATGGCTTTTTATTAAAATAGGGAAAACATGTGAGAACAGAGATTTACAAAGATTACCCTGTCCACAAAGATCACACTTTGCTAGCTTTATCAAAACCATGTGTGTTTTATAGCATCAGCTCAATGCAGAGCAGATAGAAAATAACATTTTCTCATGTTTAATAAAAGAAAATTCAACTTTTGTGGCCCACAAGTTCTTTCTCCAGGTGGTAAAATGTTTGGACACCACAGATCCAAACTCTTCAGGTCATCGTCCTGCTGGAAGGTGAACTTTAACCTCCGTCTTTTCCAGCCTCTAACAGGTTTTTTTTCTCCCAGTATTTCCTTGAATTCAACTCCATCCATCTTCCCTGTCCTTGCTGAAGAAAATCATTCCCACAGGATGACATACAGTAGCTACCACCATGTTTCACCATAGGAATGGTGTGGTCAAATTGAGGTGGTTTCCCACTCCACAGAGCGTTTTAGATGTGCACCAAAATAACTCTTTATCTCACCTGACCACATCGCCTTCTTTCGCTGGTATCCAAAGTGTGGCCGGAGGGCCCCTCGACCGATTTTGTGTAGCTCCACCCCCCAAATAAAATTAAAAAGTGACTGCAATTTGGCCTGCCAACACATGTGGTAGAAATAGATGTTTAGGTTTTTAATTATAGCAAAATTATTACAAATTAGAATCATCTTGGATTGGAAAATGTTTGATCTTTTAATAGCCAAGTTTTTTGCATTCTCTTTAATTTCACAGTAACTAGGAATACTTATACTTAGTGAGTTTTACTCCAAAGAAGACTTTAGTTGCCCCCAAATCTGCTTTTGACTAAGTTATTAAAACTTGGCTAAACAGTAAAAATGATCCAAATTCTGATCTTTTAGATGAGACTTTTTTTCTTTTTATTTTTTTATCCCCCCCGCCCCCCCAAACAGCCCCCCACCAACATTTGATAATCGGAGCCAATTTCAGGAGAACGCGACCAATAGTTTTTAGTTCAGCTGTGAATTCTGCAGCTCCTCCAGAGTCACCAAAGGCCCTTTTGGTCAGATTCTCTGAATAATTTCCCTTCAATGCTGAAAACCTTGCGTTGTTTTCATCACTTAATTATGTACAACTCTGTGCTGGTCTATCCTGGTGAAATAACCAGATCTTTCGGGTAGCAACGTGCCTATTTCCACATGCCAGATGTCGTTTTCCACATAGTTTCAGACACAAGAACAATCTATCCCTCTCGTTCCAGTAGAGGTGCACCGTCGTTTAAATCCATCATCTCTGCAAAGTGCTGAGAAATTAGCACTAACAGCTGAATTAATTGATTCATCTTCATTTGCCTGAACCGTTATCTGTCTCCAGCTGTAAAATCAAATCAGGCATTTTCAAAGAGGTCACAGAGTTATTAGAGAGAGAAGGAGAGTGGAGGAGACAAAAGAAGCGGCGCCTCGTTATCCCGCGTCAATCGACTGACACACATAATTGCAGCAATTTGCTTAACTAAGAAGCAATAATCTGCAGTAAGCATGGGTGTCCCACCTCCCCTCCTCTCTCCCCGAGATTGAAAATGTAAAATGTCGTGTTACAAACCGGCACACAAGGTGTCTGCTCCGCTAGAGGATACAAAACGTGCCAAGTTTGCGCTTCTGAAGTCTGCGCTAATCCAAGGATTGCGTCCCGCCACATGTTTCAGACGGGATAAGGAGGTTCCGTGCCAAATTAAATTCTGATTTGGCCCTTCTCGGCGCAACGACTTACACTGAATCATTTGACCGTGTACTTCTAAGTACCAAACCAGACATGAGCTTTGCAAATTAAAGGCTTTTATGGGGGACGTAATGGGAATTTGTTCCAACGCGGAGACTTTGATGAGTCCTGCTCAGAAATTCCATTTGCTTTTCCGTGGCTTTTATCTGTTTTCATTAGGATCTAATTGATGTCATCAGTGTAGTTTATCCAAGGCAGCTGACCAAATTAATTAAGCGTGGTCTTCGGGCTGCCTCCGCGAAACGCGCAGCAAAGGGGGAAACGGAGGCGGGGAGATAATGCGGCGTGGCGCAAGCTGGACACGTCTGCGTCTTTACACCGAAGGGGGGAAAAAATGCGAGCGCAGCATTAAACATTCCCGCTGGGCGTTTGAGGCCGTCCATGTGAATTGTTTATATAATAACCTTGTGACCTCCATAGAAAAAAAAAAAGCCCAGAGTGTAACAGCTCCTCTGAACCTCTGGGACTGAACAGAAGACATGCCTCTCCACAACCCTCACCACCCTCCTCCTCCTCATCATCATCCTTTTTGAGAGAGTATGTCGCATGTAACTTGTGGCTTAGAGAGAATTAGAACACTAAGTTCATGTCTATTTCTCTCAGACATCCAACATGTTTAGGACTTATCGTTTCATGGAAACACAAGAGCTGTAAATGTTTCAGAGATGGATGATTTATTGAACAGGTCTTATGGTTTCTGCATGCGGAACAGGAGCTGCTAAGCGTCTTTGCTGAAAGGTTCTTGACCTTCTTTTCCTGCCGCCGCTCCACCTCGCCGAGCCAGACATTTAGGACCGGAACGTGCTTGCGCGCCGCGGTGTTTGTGTTCCCTGCAGTCCCTTCAAGAGCAACCGTTTTCTCCCAAATGACTGCACTCGACCTTGGAGCTGTTTGTTGCCTACTCAGGGTCAGCGGAGAAGCAGTCGCTTAACCAGGAGCCGTGCCGTTCCCTGGTCGAGTCACATGTGATGTTATGTTCATTTACATAATTGCACGTTTTTTTATGAAGGGAACTGCGTGGCTTTGAAATGGAGTTGCCTGAAAATGTGTCGGCATCAAGAGTGCAACAAATGCATGTGCAGCTGTCCTTATGCGAGACGTCAGTTAAGGCCAATTAACTCAGTTGTGCTACATGGGAACAGACTTGTAAATGAAGTCTGTCAAATTCAATTAGGTGAAATCTACATTTGAAAAACGGCAAAAAGACAGGTGGATTGCGACGTTCCAGGTCATTGTATTTTTACTGAGGTGCAAGAACATATTGGTTTTTTTTTTTACCTGGATTGGCTGATTTATATCAGCCAATTTAAGTTTTTTCTACATGTCAACACATGCATTTATCTGCATTTCATTCAGGCAGAGCGAGAGAGAGAGTAAGGCTCGAAGATAACATGAAGGCTAAACAGAGTACAGAAAATTTGCTCTACCATGGAACATACTGGATTTGGTTTGAAGTTTCTTAGAACCTATTATCCACTAGAGAGAACACTCAGAGGCCAGAGTTTTATCATTGCTAGCCAAGGGAATATGCTAACGTATGAGATGGTAATGCAATTTTTAAATGATAACTCTAATACTTCAGGAATTGCTATTCAAATCTTATGATGTTTTCACATTTGATAGTCCGGTAAATTCGGTTGTATTGGGGACCAAAATTGAAACATTTGTTCCACTTTGAACTGGTGCGGTTTCCTTTCACACTGAACTGAGTCAAACAAACTACACCTGTGAGCAACCTGCTCCCCTCCTCGCCTGTGGTGGCGCTGAAAGTAATGAAGGAAGCGACACAAAAATCTCTGAAGAAGAAATGAGCGCAACTTCGTTCTTCACAAAATGTAAACAAAAATGGAGAGGTGTCAAATTTTAGCTGTTGTAGGATTTCTCTTTTGTCTTTGGTTAAATATCATGAACCATTTTTCCTGCCAGCGTTTTGGCTGCATTTACCCAGAATGTCCTGTGCTATAGTCCGCTTCCTGCTTTTGGAGTGGTCTCCGGTCACATACGTATACGAACTATGCCAGAGTTCACTTCAACCAAACTGAGACCTAAGTTTGAAGACATAACTTAGGTATTAATATTTCTTATATATTAATACTTACAATGACTTCATTAAGGCCAAAGTGGAATTCTAGTCAAATTCCTTATTTGACTGTACAAACGTGTCAAATAAAGCTGATTCTGATATTAGAATCAGCTTTATTCACTTGGTGACACCAAGTGAATCTTGGTGTCACTGAGATTGTACTTTCAACTTGAGAAAAAATACTGAGTTTTGCTAAATCACTTTATATGCCTCATTTAAAAGTTATACTGAGCATTGCAAAAAAAAGAAAGAAAAAGAAAAAAAAAGTCATTCACAGAATAAAAAGTTAACTTTTCAGCCTTTCTTATGATTTGAATCTTCTAAGATGATACCTTCAAAAGTGTCTCTAATGCGCCTTGTATAATTCAGGCATTCCAAATAGAGCCTTTCAAGTAGCTTTATAAATATTTCAAGCACTTTCCATACAGTAGAAAACAAAATTTCTCAGTGTCGCTATTTTCTAGTTTGTTGCAGCTCTCCTAAACACAACCAAGAAAGACATTTGCGTGCTTGAAGCTCAGCTGGGTCCTTTCATGCATGTTTTCTGCACACAGTGCCTTGGAAAGCTACTCATGCTCATTGAACCTTTTCACATTCTGTCACATATCACCCAAAATCCTCTGAGTGTGTTATTGGGGTTTCATGAGATAGACCTAAACGAACTAGCTCATGGTTGGAAAGTGATAGGAAAAAGTGGTTTTCGACATTTCCTACAAATCAACAAAATGTGTACTGTAACTGAAGAAAAAGTTAGGACACCCCAGGCCCTAGCAGATGGTGTTACCCCATTGGTTGAAACAACTTCAGTGGAAATCTTCTTGTGTCAATATGTCAGTCTCTCACAACTGTTTCTTGCACTCTTGGACTTTCCATTTGTGAACTCTCAGCCAGTCCTTGGTAGATTTACTGGAATGTTTTGGATCATCATTGTGATGTGAAGCTGAAGGAGAACCCAAGTTCAAGCTGAAGGAATTCAAGATTAATGGATGCAAGTCCCATGATGACCATTTAAGGTTTTCTGAAACTTCCTTTAGCATGTCCTGGTCTACTTTGAGAGTAAACTTGCTTGGACGGCTACATGTCTACATGCTAGTCTTTGTTTTGACTGTCCTACCCTTGTAAACTCACTTCACAGTGGAGTGGCTGATTTCAGAGTTAAATTCTCTTAAATCCCTTACCATACCCATAAGCTGCTACAGTTTGTTTCTGAAGGCTTCAGAAAGCTCTGTCAATCTCAACATCATGTTCATTCTCATTCAACAGTCAGGAGCACACCAGACTGTTAAAGTCAGGTGTAATTGGTGTAAAAGACTAATTAAAGTCCGCGGTTTGAACAGGACTAACCTTCTGTAAAGCACTGAGTGTCAGTGTGTTCTCATCATATCCACCTGATGGAAAACGACTGTGTTTTTAACCATTTTAAGATTAATACATGCAGGGGGTGCTCTAATTTATTCATTCAATTTTTTCTTATTTTTGTAATTAAGGGGAAAAAAATCTTTTGTTTTTAAAGTTAATTTTTTTTCTGTTTTGTTAATATTTGAAACAATTCTAAGGATTTGTTTACATATACAAAAAAAAAATAACTTTTGGATACTGTTTAGGTAATTACAACACACTCAGATTTATTAAGTTAACTTAAATTAGGCTTACTAAAATTGCACCAGTTTATGTTACTTAATTAAGTGAAATCTAAAAAATATTGAGGTGATGAGTTTGTATATATTTTTTAAGTATGTAGAACTAATTAGGTTTTACAGTGCAGGAGGTGATTTCTCTCTCACTAGTTGACTATTTGGCAATATTGCAGGCCAACTGGTGTATAACAGTGTCTGAATTCAAATAGGGAGAATATTGTGGAATTAGCAACAGAAAACTTACAAAACATAAAACCAAATGTGGTTTTTTTGTCTAGTCCTGTTTTAAATATTACAGAAAGGAAGACTAAAATCTAAAATATTTGACGTTTAATTGGATATGTCATTTGTGTTTTCCCTCTGTTTTACCACTTCTCTTTTCCAGGAAGAAATTCCTAAGCTGCCTTTTCCCTCATCAATGTCAGACCTTCTTCTGGTCTCTACTGAAATCATGGCATATTTGAGACTTTTTTTTCACTCAGAACAATGTTTAAGTGAATGTTTTGAACTGAAAAACTACTTTTTTTGGGAAAAAACTCATTTATATTTTTACGAGTCACAACAAGGGCCCATAAGTTCCCACCGCAGCTGCTGCATTTACTGAGAAACATTTCCACGCTCCGGCCAGCGCCACCAGAAGTCAAACCCACTAAAAAAAAAACAAAGCAAAACACACAAAAAAAACTTCCCTTTTACGTCACTAGACATGTTCTATTTGCAATAAATCAGAAACCAACAGAGCTCAAAGCAGGCGAGCTCCCTCTGTGCTGCGGGTTAGCGCGGCCGCTAATGGCGTCGCGCTTTATGGCGGCGTGCGGCAGGCTGACGAGGGGAGGACGGATCCTGTGCTGTGAATGAAACCGACTCCATTTGCGACAATTGGGAGATGAAAGCTCCGAGTGAGCTGCTAATGAGAGAAGCAGCAGGAACACCTCCTTAATACGACAACTTCCCCTCCCTTTATTGAGCAATTACTTTTAAGTAGCTGCTTTGTGAACGAGGAATCCTAATCAGTGATTAAAGCTATTGGAGGGGGCCGTAAGAGGTGTAATTGGTTATCGGGCCGACCAGTGTTGTGGAGCAGACGATAAAGAGCCGAGCGATGGATCCAGCTGTGACACTCGCGCTAATATTAGACTTTGTTTTTCATATTAGCGATGTTTATGATTGGCTTTCGCGACCAAATGTGGCTAACAGTGGCTAATTAAATTTCCTACTCAAATTAAACCCTTTAGATGTTCGATGTCAGAAATTTCACACAGCAGAAAATCTTTTTCAATTCAAAGTAGTAGGGAGGATTAGTTACATCAGTAAGCGGGGAGGGGAGGAAGATTATACATTGAAGGTTAAGCATATGTTAGCAGATTTGCATAGGTACAATTTTACCAGAATTCTGTGTGTGTATGCGGCGGCCATCTGGCTTGTAAAGATTTAGGACAAAAGCCATGAAGTGCAATTCTCACACAAAGTGTCCAACACTTGACAGAAAGGAAAGGAAGAAAGAGGCTGCAAACTGAAGAAACCTAAAATACAGGGCGAGGGTGTTTTTGGCTGAAGACAGTGGAAATTATCTCCCGACAACCTGAGCCTGATTTACGAGGTGAAAACCTGAGTCGCCGCTGTCTGAGAGCCTCAGCGGAATCCAAAAGAAAAAAAAAGACAGAGATGGTGTGTTGGGGTTGGGACTGCAGGTCCACATGTGGAGCTGAACTGTTAAAGTCACAGAACCGGGGTTTCAAGATTCCTGAGAAGGAAGGAACTGGATTTGTTTTTAGGTCTGCGAAGACATCTTATCCAAGAGGAATCCTTGGCTCAGGCTTGCTCTGGTATTCAGCCCCATGCAGGGGTCTTCAGCCTCTTCAGGGTCATTCGGTTCGTGTACGTATCGCTGCCCTGCGCCCCACAAGCTATGCGAGTCTGCAGGCTCAGACAGATAAGGTCTGCAGAAACGCATTACTAAACTGTAACAAATAAAAGAAGGGATAGTTCTGAAAGTGAAATGCTGATAAATGTCTACAGCGAACTCTCTTAGCATCTAAATTTTATAGAAATCCCAGAGGGTAAAGCTAACGGGTAGTCCGAGAAGACCCAACACCAAAGGGGGCTTCTACTGACTTAAAATAACTACAAACTGTAGTATTTCAAAGCAGTTCACACACTTTGATAAATCTTAAAAGGTTTCCTTTTATTGTTATTTACCAAAAAAAAGTACACACAGCAAATAGAAGGGAGGAGACTGTGAGCCACATTGGATCTTCCTGTGTGAAACACAAATTGAGAGAGGAAAATGTAAACCATGACCAATATAACTACACCTGAAACAGTTCAATTAAAAATTTCTGTCAGATAGTTTACTCTGATCGAAAACCTGTTACATCTCATGAAGTGTTTCTCACATGAAGAAACAATGTGACACACAGGCTCTTTGCTTTATTTCCTCTATAAATAATAGATTTCTATATGAACGATCACCCTGAAACAAATACTGAATTATCCAGTTTACATCAGAGAAAATCTATTGAAGTCCAACCGCATTAAAAACTGCTATAAGTAAGTAGGCTTTGGCCAGGACTACCTTGAATAAGAGGTTTTTAATCTTAATGGACTTTTTATTCTGGTAAAATAAAGGTTAAATGAAAAAAAAATAGTAAAATAAAGTTTTATTTCACAGATAAAACCATCACAAAACAATGTAAAAAAAAAAAAATCCTTTAGCTAGTCCTCGTCTATGCAACAAAGAGGAAACTCCAAAACAAACTTTAGTGGTGTTAGAAATTAGGTGATTAGCTAGGCATCACATTGTTCACATATCACTTTTATCTAGCAATCTTTTCTCTTTTTTCGGTTTTTGCTGTCACAAAAATAAATTTAAAGATGGTGGAGGAGGCCTCAAAAATGTCTTTGTAGCCAAGTGTCACTGACCTCAGCCAACAGTTTTTAAGCAGACTGTCAACGAAAAAAATGGCACTTTTTAAGCTAGGTTCATAGTTGACACTGTTCCCTCACACGCTGTAACAGCGCCTGGTGGTGGAACTCTGAATTTTTGTAAATCTGAAGAAATACTCCCTTCCTTATTCCAAAATAAGAGTCTTAAAAATATCTACGAAGGGTGTCGAGCTTAAAGCGATTGACTGGTGTGCGTAGCTCATTCTAGCTTACAGCTGCTTCATAATAGCAACTGATTAGCATTTTGTGAAGATGAACCTCATTGTTACTCAGTTTTGTGACACCTCCAACACTAAATCAGGACTCCAACAGTTTTAAGATTTTAACAAAACCTCACTTCAACAAATCCAGAACGTTGTTCTTTAAGGAGCCAGAAATGTGCAGCCCTTTCCACACAAACAGGACAAACTCTTTTTAAGTCCTTGGTGACAGTCCACATGTTTCATCTCCACATCCTGGACCCAAATGAGCTGTGGCAGAGGTGGAGAGCACATTGTTTTGACATAATTATGGACCAGTTTTTTTTTTCCCATCTTCCGCTGGAGAAGAGCAGCTGAGCCCAGCTCTTAATTAGTATGATATGTATAGAAGAGTGATTTATGACTTCGTTTAGTTTGGAGATCCTATGGAGGGATTCTTTGGAGATGCTCTCCTTTTAAGTATGAAAGCAAGCGAAATTAACTAGTTGGTGAACGAGAAGAGAAACCGAGATCAGGAACGACAGACAGATTATCTTTCGCACATAAAAGTGAAGAAACTAATATTGAGAGAAGGGTTCAAAGCTACAAGCTTTCTCATCTGGGAGCCCAAACAATAAATTGCCCTCACATTCACTGAAATGTGTGGTCTGTGAGGTTTTTCTAGTGACTCAAAGAGATATTCATCAAAGGTGGGAAGGAAGTCTTTGTTGTCTTTTCTTCTAAACAAGCCTGAGAGAGGGTAAACGAAGCCAGTCAAATGTCACTGCAAGCAGTCGCTGCTGCGCACACTCAGCTAGTTTCAGAACACGACACCTTCGAGTCGCTGCCATGACGGGAATCCTCCACCGCAGAACCGGGTCCTGCTTCTACTTTCACAGGGGATTTTCTTGTCTGTTAAAATGGCATGTGTGTGTCCAGGAGCATATAGCACACAATCAGTTTTCTTTAATTCTAATAAACCTTAAATGTTTAACTGTCTCACTGACTGTCATTCCTCTGCTTGATGTAATTCGTTTTAATAATGGACCAGAACATCCAACTTTTTAACAATTAAGGACATTTTTATGACACCATTAACTGAACTCGGCCCCTTTATCTTTGTGCCTTAAGGTATAAATCCTGAAGTGAAATAGCAGGACGTCATCATTAAATGCTTGTCTATATAAGGTCTACAAAGACTTGGAGTTTGATAAAATAGCATGAACGCAAAGCCTGGGTTGCACCAAGGAAGCGATCTAGCAAAAGAATGAAAGGGTTTCTCCTTTCTGGACGGTCGCCTCCACTTTGAAATTCAAGAATTTGGCTGACCAAACTGAGAAATCTCTAGATAAGCAACAAATGGAAGGTTTCATGGTTTTAGAACAATAGACTAGGAGCTTGGCTGACACATTGTTTCGTTTTTTTGGGTCAACTCTGTCCAAGCCCTTGTTATACAGTCCAACTTACTGGTCAGCATTGTTAAATCCAGTCTGATAGAGAACAATGATGTGCTGGAAAGCTGGCTTAGCAACCATCCATTAAAAAATAAAGCTATCTCACCAGGATTTAGATTCATTTTAGTGGTGATCACTCTATCTTTTTTGTCATCTGGGTCATGGGTGACTTCATTTCAATAAAAAGTTCCTGAAGACGAAGCAATGTTAGCATGGAATAAGTGAAGAAGTGAAATACTTCATTCTGGTGATGTCGGACTTTAAACCTTTCAAGTTACAGAGCAAAAGATCGACTGGAATACAAACATAATACAGGAGCAAAAACAACCACTGTTCAAGATTTACACCCACTTTGCAGAAGCTGCAGACTCAAGGAGAAGTTGAGAGAGTCTGCTGTGCTCCACTTACAGAAAAGTTGCCTTCATATGAGCCCAGAGCCCGGGCCTGTGGTATCTACAGGGAGGCCGATCCACTTGATGGTGGGTTTCCTGTAAATTCTCCTGGTGACACCCATGAGGGACTCTGACATAACAACCGGTAGTCAGTTTGCCTCTGGCCAGTCAAGCAGGGAGGAATAAAAACAGCTTATGCACATGTTTGAACTGCTCTTAGCAAACAATTAGCAGAAGCTTTTGTTGGAACTTTGTGTTAAAGTTGCTCCTTTTTTTCCCCCCTTCTCCCCCTCAAACTAAAAACAGCACTTGTCGGATGTTTAACTTTCACTTTGATAAGTCTCCCCACCGCCCCAAAAAGAAAGAAAAAAACAAACGTAGTGCCCTTGATGATTGGCGAGCCAGACATTATGAAACCGCGCCGAGAGTTACGTATTAGTCAGTAATTAAACAAGTGGGTTTAGGGCTTTTTCATATGATCCTATCCGCACACAGTAGATTCTTATCACTCAATATGACATTTTGAGAGAAGATGCAGAAAAATGACTAATTTGTAAGAACGTTTAGCACTATTTGTTCGGCTTACCGCGTTTCTAAATTAGTTTCAGACAGCAAAAAAAAAAAGAAAAAAGGATTGTGAAGAGAGATCAATCAATCTATTAAAATTTTGTGTTCGCCTTCTGAAAGGCGAACATGACTCAAGGAGTAACCGTTTTGAGTGTCTGAGTTCTGTCCTCGACATCACGTCTTACACCCACACGCAAACCTCTTCACACACGACCCCAGGCTGGCAGCAGCTTTCAACTCTGCTAATACAGCTATGATCGACGATATTAAGGATGAAGCGCATTTCGAAGTTTGATCACATACTTGAAAGAGAAAAGTCGTCGGTGTTGAAACTAAGGCGTTATGAGTGCAGGGTGTTATACTGGGATGGGAATGCAGGACAGGTTTACACGTGAATCGGGTCAAACAACAAAATACAGCGAGGAGAGCGCTGCTCGGTTTCTCCAGCTGACCAGTTGGGGGCAGCAAAGTGCCAGAACTGGAAAAAAAAGAACTGATGTTCAGAAGCAGATGTGGGTGATTTCGCCTCTTTGTCATCAGGTGCTTTTGCGGTTTTGGACGATATATTTCAGATATTTCATTCTCACTTAGATGAATTTGAAGTAATTTCATATTCCAGGGTTTCCTCAAGTGTATTATAAGCCTGGTGGGCCACCAGGCTTTACTTGTGTCCCCACCAGCCTAAGCATTACTTAGGCTGGTGGGGATTTAAGTCCGCAGAATTTAAGTGTTTGCATTTTTTAAGACTTTATAGTTGGTGCTCAGGTGTTAATCTTCCAAAAACACATGATTATCAAGTGATATTTTCAAGTTTCCTGTCAACATTTAACATTTTTTAACTCTAAAACACAACGGGCCGCTGGATGGCTGACTGCCCTAATGCCCAACCACAAGTTTTCTGGGGAAAACCTTGAAGTATATCCATGTAAAAATAAAAAAAGTATTTCAAGTCCATCTTTTAGTTAATATTTGACTTTGTGGTTTAATTTATTAATTAGTTTCTTATTGTGACAGTCCATCTTTTCAAGTTAATTTCTAATAGAAAAACATCATTATTCTACTACTACTCTAAAGATAATACATATTAAAAAACAAAATCACAACTGACCTTCACATATGTCTCCCAGCATATATAGGATAACCCTAAACCCCAACATGTGACCTGATGTAAGAAATTGTAAGTAAAGGGTCACTGTCTGAGACTTCATGTGCTCCTGCTGGGCTTTAATCAGAACAAGTCTGTCCCTTTAAAAAAAAGAAGATGTGTGGGGCCAAACCTCGAGCCCCCCCGCCTGCACAACCTCCTTTGTCCCCACAATAAACACGGCCCCTGACTGCTCACCGCAGCCCTGATGCCGGCCCCTGCTAGACAAAAGACACATCCACTCGCTGTGCCAAATTGACTTATTTTTTATGCTAATCCCAGATTTTTTTTTATCAGACAGTTCCCTCCACCCCTTACTTGACATAGAAGAATTAACTAAAAAAAAAAAAAAAAGAAAAATGAGGAGAGATCCCCGATTATCTGTTCATAAAGCTGCCTTATCCCCTGACAAGAAGAGAAGTCTGCAGAAGGCTTTAGCGCTCCCGTTTGCCTGTTCGAAATGCCGATGCTAATCTAAATCATATCAAAGATACATGTTTAACCAGAAAATCAACGCAGATTTTAACGGATGCATCACCCAAAATCTAATCAGATCCGAGCAGTGTGGAAGTGCAAAGTGTCTCCTTGACATTGCTTTCAACATTAAAGTCCTGCGAAATAGATTCTTGATCAAATCAAAAGTAAACACAAATACTTATCTACTGTAATATTCCTGACTCTTTTAAATAATAGTGTTTCATTAACCCTGTGAGCATGTAGACGATGAAGAAAAGCTGCAACAGAGGTGAAAGGAAGTGATTTCATGCAAAGTAGGGAAGTGATATTTCTGCCTTAAAATGAGACAAAACATTTTACTACTAGAAAGTTACAGTATTTATTGTTTTGCAGACATTTACAAAAAGGATTTTATATACAAATAAATCCAAATATTTGGATTTATTTGTATATAAAAAATATATAATATAATAAAATCTAAATAAAAGACTGGTACCTCTGTTTTATGAGAATGCAAATCACTATTTTATTGATTTAAAGCAAGTAAGTAAAAGAAATGGTGCAGAGGAGGTTTAAAAAAAAGTTCAGTTTTATTTCTGTAAAGTTGAGGGGAAAAAAATCCTGCTTTTTCTGCTGCAAAAGGCTGGAAGTGTTTCCATAACGGCTGCTTATTATTTTACATGCAGAAGGTTGCCATCACACCTCTCAAATTTTTTACGCCAGTCGACGTTTAGAGAACAACTTTGACCCATATAGAGGTCAAATTGTGAATCCCGCCCAAAGAAAAGCTGAAATTAAACTAATTTACACAACTCCTCCAAAGTTCCTGCACTTTCATTGAGAGTAAAAAGTAAGACGATTGCATCATGTCATCCTTTTTTTTTTTCCCCCAGAAACTAAAAGGAAAACCCAAGTAGTGAGTTCCCTTTCCGGAAACAATTTATGTTTTGCAGTTGACCTTTCCATCAGCCTTCTAAGAAGTGGATCAAATGTAAAAAAAAACCCTCATTATTTTAGGTTGATTGTTAAGTGGAAGCAAAAATCACTGCAAAAAAAAAAAAAAAGAAGTCCTAGTCCTAGCTGCCAAAGTTACATTGTATTTTGAATAATCCTCTGCAACACAAATCTTTGAAATACATGGTTTCTGTGAATAATTTGGAGTTATGATTCGCAGGAAAATTCTGAACCGCAATTAGACGTGAGTTCACTGCAGTTCTGTGGCATAAAGATCCAGTTCCTTCATGAATGAGCTGCCGATGTCACTTTACCACAATTTACTTATATAGTGCTTTCTTCTACACTATGTGTGGTGCTAAGGATACAAGGGAATGAGAAAAAAAAAAGCTAAAACTATTGAATCTAGTAAATTTTTTACCATAAACTGTCAATGACTTTTTTTTTAAATCATAAAATCTAACCTATTTTTCAATCATTATCAAAAACAAATAATAAAAAAAAAACTTTAAAATGTTATTTGCCTCACTCATATTTCTGACTGGCTAGCAGTAAAATTCATCAAGCTGCTTTGCTCCTAACGTACCAAAAGAGGAATGGACGAGTTTCTGACCAGAAAAACTTGCTGTGACAGCAACAGCCCTCTAGGAGGCGCAGCACTTACTTTGACACTAACTGTGACAAAAACAGGATAAATCTGATCAGCAGATGACTTGGAGTCCTGGGGTGGCACCGTGTAAACAAAGAGCTGCTTTATGTCTGAATCTGTTTGTAGTTTTAAAGGTCCAATGAAAAATATGCTATGAACACGCTCCATTATGGTTTTCATTGTAAATTTGGCAATAAATTAAGAAATAAGCAGCAATAAATGAGTCTTCTGACACATTAGCACACCAACCATTTGTTAACTTGCCTTCTGAAAAAAACAAAACACCCAAATTGATTAGTGTCGGCCTACGGCAAGTCTTTTTTTTTGTCTTCAAAAATAAAAAAGGGTTGGATCAACAAGTTGTTTTAAAATCCGTCTGATTTTGAGGAAATGCTCACTGGGAGTTCGTTAGCTGAAGCTGGGAAACAAAACATGAAAAACAATGACACTGCTGCAGGCGTCGGCGCCACAAAGTCCAACACAGCGAACTCAGAATGGACGTGCCAATGAGCTGCTGAGCAAACTGACTCACAATACACACCCAGCGTAAAAAAAGGGCTAAAAACTTTATTAAGCACGCTGCTGATAACTCTTTAATTCAAACAGCTGGAAAACCAACGTATGTGTGCAGCAGTTTTAACTAAATAAAACAACTTTCTAATGGTCTCTTCTGTTGATAATGTCCTGTACAGAGGAAGTTAATCATTTTCTTTAGATTAGTTCTTAAAAATTCTATTTACCAATTCAATTTTGACAAGCTTCATGCAAAATTAGGGTCAATTTGGAGACTAGGTTTAATTTAGTAACACAAAATCAAATATTCCAAAATAATTTAACATATTAAAGCTGCAGTACGTAACTGTTTTAAAAAATATATGCTTTTTTTTTTACATGTCTGTTAAAAATGTTACTATGTCCTGACAGTACAGCATGACACAGACAATTTGTGAAAAAAGACTAACCTCCTGTGATTTTAAAGCCATCTGCAGAAATACACCACACCTGGTCAGAAACAATCAATCAGAGCCAGGAGGAGGGTCTTAGCGCTGCCAATCATGCTCGAGCGCACACCCTCCAGAGAAAGGGGATAAAGTTTAAAAAAAAAACACAGAAAACTACTAAATTTTGTTGAAGACTTCAACAAATTTGAAGTCTCCATATAGACAGAAAGAACTCCAGTCGGAGCATGAACAGTGTGATGGAAAATCACGGTGGTTTTAGAACTATTTATTTAAAACTGAATTAAATCATGCACATGGTTTTCAAATTTTAAATTCATTTAATATTTTCATGATCAGAAAGCAGATTATTTATAGAACTAGGCCATAAATCAGTTAATCACATGATCCACTGAAACGAGCTCAATAACTTCTGTTTCCATGATTTATTGTTTTTCTCTTTTCTCTTCTTCTACCAAAAACTGGATGATAAAAGTCTTCAGTCTGGTGCTCTGGTCTCAACACTTCTGTTTACAGAGACTTCATAATTCACTTTATTTTATATTTCTGTTGTGTTATTTATTTTGGATTTTTAAAATGTCTTCCACTTCCTGTGATAAATGTTAATTCGAAATTTAACATTTATTGATCTTTGAAAATGTCTACTTGCATTATTTTGCCATTATTGTTATATTACTTGAAAATGTCAAAACAACAATATTATCATGTATCACAATAACTTCTGGGACAATTTATCGTCCAGCAAAATGTTTTATCGTGTGATGCCTGAACAGAAGTAAGATGTGTGTGTAACAGCCTGACCATGTAGTCTCACTATTTGGTCCTTTAGGGAAACTATTGGTGACTTTTGTGAAGGTTTTTCAGTTTACAGCAGCCATTCTCTCCTAACTGGTTTAATGTCTCCATAATGAGTCAAAGTCATTTCATGTTCCTCAAGTAGAAACCAACCCAGCTATTCTTACCATTCAGAGAAATGATTGATGAAGGTATTTCAATGGGTTTGCTTATATGTTTGCTTATATACACTCTTACTCTGCAAAACTCTGTTTTTGTCCTTCAATTAGAAGTCTATTAATCAGAGAGCAAATATTTTAAAATAACCTTTGGTTTATATGCAAAAGTATAGAAACAAAAATGTTTTTTTTTTTTAGACTACATATGCAAGATATCTCCTTACTGAATTTCTCTAACAGTCGTGTGTTAAACGTCTTGTTTCTTTTTGGGGGGGTTTCTTGTTTGTTTGCCCTCCTTTCAGCAGTGGGCAAACCTGAAAAAGCAGCCGTCTAAGAACAATATTCACAAAGCCAACATCTGCAGCAGAAGAAGATCTGAAGTCAAACCGCAAACCCCCACTGACAGCCGTGTTTTCAGCCTCACAGTGTGATCACTACACGCCGAATTTCATAACCGTTTCCCCTGTTTTGGAAATCTAGGTGCTCTCAGGGGGGGTTTGAGGGTAGACGTTTAGATAATGCTCATGTTACAACACATCAGCCAGACAGGAAGTTGGAAGATGCACGGCTGCGCGCCATCGCCTCTGTGCCACGTCCCGCCGTTAGAACATCTTGGACGCTGGAGACTTCACAACAAATTCTGAAAAGTTTGCAAACATTCCTAAACGGCAAATGAGAGCGTCGAACTTATAACTTATTAAAACATGACCTTACTTTTTCAATTCAAATAAGCAAGCCTGACGGCTTTGACTTTTCACCGTTCTTGTCCATCTGCAGCCTACTTCCTGTGTTTTACCATACTCTTATTTAAATAAAATATTTTTGATAGAATTTGCATAAATTGTCCCAATGTTGTTCCTCTTTGAGTCAAAATCCTGAGCTTGTAAAATTAGCTTTTTAAAATAGAATGTTTTGCCTTTTTAAAAAAAACCAAAAAAAAACAAATGGCTCTCCTGGAATAAACACCAAGAATCTTTCATAAATATGCTTTTTTTAAATAAAAAAAAACCAATTGTCATCTATTATTTGCTCAAAATTCTATTACCCTTTGCTGATAGTTGCTTTTAAAAAAACGTGAGTTTTCCAATTCAAAGAACAAAGCTATTAGCTTAATATTTCAACCTGCATACTGTGTTGAAACTAAGACAGAAGTCCTTTTTTTTTTTTTTTTTTTTTTTTTTTTTAAATAAACCATCGTGTCTCCGGGGATGTAAAAAAAACAAAAAAAAAAACACTCAACATAAGGCTTCCTGAACTCACACATGACTGCAAACCACAGCACTTGCACTGTTTACTCAGTATTATTCATGCAGGAACTCCACCTCCCTCCTTCCCTCCCCACATCTAAAATGTCAATACCATCAACTGCTCAGAGTCCCTCATTCTCACCACTGTTCTTAAATTAACGCCTCTAACAGAGCCTCACTCCAGGACGGGATCAGCACAACGGCGCTACAACGGCTACGGAGGAAAAAATGATGCGAGTCAGCACCTTTTTAAGCCAAGCGCTATTCTTACCCCTTGAACTTTCTCACGTTTTATCATGTAAAAGTTGCAAACCTCCATGTATTTTATTGGGATTTTCATGTGACAGATTAATGCAAAGTAGTGCATAAATGTGATGTGGAAGAAAAAGTGCGACTAAATGCCTTTAGAAGCTGACTTCAGCTGGTAGATTTTAACAGAGATGGGAAGACGGATGAAGCTAATCCAGGATAATTTCGGAAGAAAACCTATTAGGCTGAATGCTAGAGAACATCAACCATAAAGCGACAGCAAGATGGGGCAGAGTTACAAAGTGCGACCAGCCATTGGCTAACCCTGCCAACTGATCCGTTGTTCGTACTGGAAGGTAAGTCTCCAAACTCCAGGAATAAGCAGTTCCCCTCCAAAACAGGTGGTGGCAGCAGTAAATATCAATATAATCCCACATTTAATAACATAGAAATGCCCTCAAGAAAATATTTTCTATCTTTGATGAACCATTTTGAAAATATGGATGCGCCGAAGTGGCTCCAATGAAAATGTTCTTGCTCTGCAACTGCAGCAGGAGCGACAAGAATTAGACTGAACCATATTCATCTGTTATTCTCTGTGTTAGATAGAAACAAAGGGGAAAAGTAAGCAGCATTGGGTGAAAAGGTTACCACAAAAACAGAAAGTGTTAAAAACAATAGACATATGAAAAAACAAACAGATTAACAATGACAACAATAATAGTAATGATAATAATATACTTTACTGGACTAGAACAGAAAATACTGTTCAGTTATTAGAAATAGGAATATTGGACTCGTGACCCGGTGTAGCAAAGCTGCTTCTACAAAGTGCCGACTAAAGGCGACTATTTTTTTTTTTTAAATAAAAAGCTGAATATTACTTATCCTTTATGAATACTTTAGCAAGTTACTCTACATTTATTTATATTTTTTTTCCATTTTAAGCTCAGGTCCTCTGAGTTTTCAAAAAAGGTTGAAAAGCTTTAGCTAAACCTCCTCAAGGTCTAGATGCAATAGGCTTTGTAAGACTGAAAAAAAACTAACTGAAAGCATGGAGACCTACTTTAGATACATTTACCAAAAGGACTTGTTAATTACAGACATTTAGGAAATAGTACACTTAATAAAGTTCATCTGCTACAGACAGAAGATTTATGAATGTCACACCCTCAGCTGGAAAAAAGAAAGTTGAGGGATGCGGTCAAGCAAGTCTGATGATTTACGACTTGATAATAATCTATTAAAGGGGCAGTATTACATGTTTTCCAGCTACACAGAATCCTTTCATAGCACAATGAAGCAAGTATGCTACCCTCAGTTGTTATAAAAATTATTTTAATATGACTTAAAAGAAATTTGACTTAGTAATTTAAAGCCTTGAAATTGGGCCTCAATTCAGTTCCACCAGGAATTTGCTAATTGCTCCAGGCTAGTCTGAAGCAATTAGCTTCAGACTAGTCTGAAAGCAGAGCTAGGTCTAAGGATTTCTCAATCATGCAGGAAAGAGTCAAAGCAACACTCCAGGTGTGTTTCTGAAACACACCTGGCTTAAAAATGTCACATTTACATAATCCTGCCCCCTTTTAATAATGTGCTTGATATCAACACTTTTAGGCATTTTTTTGGTTTTGTTACCTGAGGGGTCAGACAGGCCGGCATCTCCCATCTGTTTGTACGGGTTGAACTTGGGCTTGGGTGCGACCATGGGGGCAAACTTCTTGGGGGCCTGCTGCTGAGAGACGGAGATGCTGGCACTTCCCAGAGACGGAGTGGTCTCCATCCTGGCAGCTACCTGTCCGCTCTGGTCGTTCGGTGGGTTCCACATGGCTCTGAGCTGGAAAGACACACATCATCAAAACGAGATCACTGAACCTGTTTCACACATACATGGAAAAAAGTGAAGTAAAAATCTCTCCAGGTTCTGGAGGTGGAAGTAAGTGATTATTTCTCTAGATTTTCTTCCCCCATTAAGATTGTGCAAGATTTAAAGCAGCTGCCAGATTTAGGGTGCAAAAATAAGAGAGCCAAGGCGATGCTCTTGACTCGCAACAACGTGTCCGTTCTGATAAAGAACCTAAAGCGGAGAGGAAATCACTTTGAACCCTGACTGTGATCGTCGTCTGCGCTCGCAATGCTTACACGCCATCAACAAATCAAAAGTGTGATACGCCAAAGAGCGGCGAAAAACAAAGTATTTTAAAAACAGACAGAGTATTGAAAAATGATGTAATGCATATGTAACCAAAACATTTTTAAGTGTTGACAGCTGTCAAAAAAGGAGATAGAATCAGTCGTTGGGGGAGATATGGATCATTCTGATTTATAAACCATGAAGGATTATGAATTAGATTATGGTACTAATTCTTTTTTGTGTGTGTTATTTTTCCTGTAAGAAGTAATCAAAATCCGTGATCAAATGTGCCAATTTGCACCGTGCGGAATCCAGACTTTATTTATTTAAAATGTACATGGTGTATACTACAGATATAGTACAGAGAAAATCACCACCAGACACTAATACGACTCGCAGATGCTGAGGACACACACATGCAGTGTTTCACCAGAACCTTCTGAAATCGTTTGAAATATTTCAACTATTTATGCACCGCTCTCTCTCTCCCTCTCCATTCCTCCTTTTTGTTTGTGTTTTGTTGTTCTGATGTTTCTTGCTCTTTATTATCCACACTCCGTCTGATGCGGGGTTTGCATTCTTCCTCGGGAGCACGGCAGACAAGCCCACGCACAATCATCTCTTAATACCTGCTCAAATCCCCTTGTGCCCCCCTGCCTCCTCACTGGCTCTTAGTTATGATTTCTTTCCTCCTGTTCTGCGTGCTGCACAATTCAGATGAGCATCGCTGTGTCACACCCACTTGTCTTTGCAGACCAAATTCTGTACTTTCCCAACACAGTCATGGTAAACAGACTAAAACATGGATTACAGCGCAACCGCTTTGGGGGACAGAGAAAGAGCTTACATAGTAAGACTTGATCTGCAACAGCCACCGTCATCAAACACAACTTGGGTTGGGTGATGTGGACTTAAGAGTTTTATCATGATATTTTGTGGTACTTTTGTGACATCGATAAAAGTGATGATAAGAACTATTTATTACTTATTTTTAGGTAACTGTGTGGCTGCAACTGCATGGTCCCACAAACACTGCTCTCGAAAAACAGATCAAGAAGTAATTTATATCACTAAGATGCACAAAGTAACTTATTGGTATTTGGAAATATATCAATATTTTTTCACTGTTCGTTCCAGTCATTGAACAAAGAATGGAGAAAGTAGTACAACTAGCAATCTCCAGAATTTGGACAGATTTGAGGGTTTTAAACATAATTTAATTTGAATTTACTTGTGGTAACAAATCAGAATTCTAATGACAAGTATTTTATATTGATAAATGAGAATACGATAAATGCCCCACTCCTAAACCCAAGAACTACCAGGTTGCACCAAAATAAAACTATTAAATGATGGATGCAGTTGCTGAGAGTAGACCAAGTTGGCTATTTTCAGTGTCACTAAGATGTTTGAGCGCTGAAGTCAGAAGAAGCAGATGGACGGTTGTGAGAAACGTCCAGGAAAATAAAGTATTTTTCACAACATGCCAGTAAAAATGGAAAAGAGAGAAGGTTAGAAAACGAGAGACACGACTTTCAGCAGGTAACAGGAAGGATGATTGTAGTAGTGCAAACTGGATCATTTATCATCTTGAACTTAAAGTTCTTAATTCTCTAGCAGAGGTACACAATATATTGGCTGATGTTAGTCACTTTTTAACATATTGGTGTCGGCCAGATAAGTAAATAGGTCCTAATATTAATAACAGACATTTATTTCCATCTTATTGATGTTTGTGTATGTTTTTCAGGTTTGGGGACCAGGTGGTATTTATTTCAGCACAATAATAGTTCTGCAGGATTTGGAGTGTTTACCTGAAGGAAAGGAAATGTCAGTGGTGTGCTTGTTTGTCATGGTGCTGAAGGGTTGGGAACTATATATAACATCGGTATCGGTTATCAGCCATAACAATAACATTAATATATTCACATCTGTTCACCCCTGTTTTCTAGCATACTCCTATGGGGACAAGGCCTGTCACAAAACTCATTTTGCAGGACGATAAATTGTTCCAGAAGTTATTGAGATAAATGATGATATTGTTTTGAGACCATTTTCAAGTAACATAATAGTAATGGAATAATAATGCAAGAACAAGTTCTCAAAAATTAACCAATTTTAAATTAAACAGCATTTAATGCTGGAAATGGAAGACAAATATCCAAAATAAATAAAACAGAGACAACAAATAAAATGAATTGTAAAGTCCAAAGCACCAGACTGAAGACTTTTGTCATCCAGTTTTTGGTGGATGAAGAAAGAAGAGAAAAACAAAAAATCACAAAAATGGAAACTGAGCTTGTTTTAATTCATTATGCGATTAATAGAGTCATTGCTTATTGCGACTGGCCTAATGGGGACGTTTGCTTATTTCGAAGTTGTAGCTAAGCTTTCCACACTATTTACTGATCTAAGATCACACAGCAAGTTTTCATTCTGTATTAAAGATGTTATAACCATGTTTTACAGTGTTTGACATTGCCTCTGCTACTGGCATAAATAATAAATGACCCTTTACAGAAGAGAGGTTATGTTCAATGATGTTCGCATGTCTTCTTATTGGCCTTCAAGACATCTCAGAATTGGTTAATAGCTGCGTTTGCAGGTGAAATTCTGATAGCTACATCTCCAATTTGCTCAGGATGATTTATGTTGCTTTCTATCAGGGCCAGATTTTAGAAGAAAAAAAAAAAAAAAGAGCTCGTACTGGAACTCTGGTTGCATTTCCAATTTCTGACCTAATTAGGCCAGAAATTGGCCTTTTGTCATTTGCACAAGTCGCAAATGACTGAATACTCTTTAAAACAAAATACAGCACAGCAACGGGCTTTCCGTCATTGTTCTGGTGATTTATGATGACCACGGCCGGGTGGTTTAGATTACCTTTATTTTTAAAACCCCATAGCTGTTCTATGTCATTATCGAGCTGATATATTATTCTTGCTCCCACTGGACAGAAAAGAATCATCTTGTCCAATAGCTTTTGTTTTCTTGGAGGCTCACATTTTCACATCTGTTTGGACTGTGCATCCACTGTGGCAATTCAGGCTCAGTTCAAATCTGAACCACTACACATCGTCAGAGCTGAAAATGTTGACCTTTGTTCCTGAAACGGAGGAATATTTCAAGTATTCTTCAGGCTGCATTGTTCAGCTGAAAAGTTGGATCCTACAGTTTGCTTCTGATGAGAAAGCACAGCTTTGCTCAAATAGGACCATGTTAAAGCATGTCTTTTTGCAGCATTTGGACTTCATACAGATAACCTTGGTGCCACATTTGACAAATCCTACTGCCTGTTTTTCTTCAAACTATTTCCTAAGACTTTGAAGGTCAGTTGAAGCAGTTTTCTTCTGCACCATTTACTACAAACTAAAGTCAGTGCGGCTGATGGCAACAATTTGATTGCATTTAAGGTGTAAAACGCTTAATGCAGAATTACCATGACAACATCTCAGACAAAATTTTGACTAAACAAATGCACCGGATTAGGATGTTGTCAAACTGAGCCATGTATGCTAGAATATTGATAAAAATGGGTCTAAGTGGGTTTAAACAAGAGCAAATTAGGGTTTTTCATCTTTTGTACAAATATGTGTTGCTCTTGGTGGACCAGCACGCTAAATAGTGCATGGTATCGGGATCAGAAATGTGGAATTTACAGTTTCTGCAGTTTCAAGACCGGGGGTGTTACGTTTGCCGTATTCTCACTCTTTTGCTACTTTTTCTTCATATTTTAAGATCATTACAAGTTAAAATTTAAATTTAAATGCCCACAAGTGGTCCGACGATTTTAAGCCAATCCAGTCAAAAACTTGGGCAAACCTTTAGTTTTACTTTCAGTTCCAAGCTTCCTACAGAGAATCTTCATACTGAGATTGAGCAATGTCACTATTGGGTTACAGCAGCAGTATTTGAGATAACGGTTGAGTAATTTCGGTAGCAGTGTTGCACATATGCAGCCTCCATGGTTCCTTCAGCAAAATTTCTCGACATGTCCAGAAAAATCCATGGCAGCCTGACTTATCTGGTCAAATGCTCCAGTAAGAGTGTTACTTCCTGTGGCGCTGTGTCTCCCTGTGCGACACAAGGAAGATATGCAATAGTGTGAAAGGGGTATTACAAAGTACAAGAAAAGGTTTGAGGAAAAAGTCACTTTTGTGCTTTTAGTTTGTCTTCATATTTCTTTGAACTTCCACAAGCTAACCCCACCACAAAAACACTCGCGCGCACACACCCACCACACACCAGAGTTCATACACAACACTCTAGTTAAAGTGGAGGCTCAAGAAAAGAAAAGCCTTTTGTGATTGCCGGGGCAGTTTGAGATGACTCTCAGAGGCGTGACAGCACATTAAACAGTTCGCCTTACGAGGGCACGGCAGTCAGAATGTCTTCTATCAGTCGTTTCTCTGCACTTTTACAGCTGTCATCGAGAAACTGCTGCAGGTGCTTCTGTCACATTAATCTTTCATATCCACCAAGGAAACTATCAAACAAAGCCATCCGAAAGAGGACCACAGAGAGTATGGAGTTCTAACATAAAATGGCAGGGTTCAGACATTTTTCTGTTTTTGTTCAGGGGAAGGCTTGACATGCTTTCTAGCAAATATTCTCTGAGGCCTGCAAACCGGATCGCGCGTTGAAGACATAATCAAAACCGCAGACGCCGGAGTGATCGGAAGCTCCCATAAAAAAAATAAAAATAAAACGCTGTGCCGACTGGTGACTGACTGTCAGCGTCTCCTTGTGCCGTTTTTAAAAGCTCCGCTGTAAGAATCTGAAAAGCTGAACATTTAAGCTGAGGTTAAACCAGCTGATGCATAAAAGAGCTTTTAATTTTATAGCATGTAAATGTTTCTTTCTTCTTTATCCTAAAATAGTTAAACGCAATTGTTCCACACAGACATGAACTACTACATCTGCATCATTCAACCGCAAGCAAATGTTTTTTTTTTTGTTTTTGTGTGTTGCTTTTTTTAAGAGAAAAGTTGTTCCAAGTGTATTCACGTGAATTTCAGAAATGCCAATCTCGGAAAGAAAGAGTCAAAAGGCGTAGGCCTGTTTTTGTAGTTGTATTTTCCAGTAATAGTTGAGTCTGAAAGGTTCATTACTGACACTAATCAGTTAAATATGTGGAAGTAAAAAACGTAATTCATGGTTGGGGGTCCTGTAATATAAAGGGCAATTTGTGGGGGGCATTTTAGGGGAAATGTGGTTTTTTTTTATTGATTTGAAAAAAATGGAAAAAAGGGTTGTTCTACTAAATGACCCAGATGAGAGCAGCTTTGTTGTAGTGGAAAAGGAAGAATGAGCAGTTTGGCATTATTCATGGGCTACCAGGAAAAAACAAGAATATGTGGATATGAATCAGTGATGATAAAACCCTATAAACCTAAAAACCTGTTTGTATGATTTGACAGATTTTCCACTGTTCTAGGAAAACAGACATTGTTTCTTGTTGTGTTTTGAAGGGGTTTTGACCCTCTTAAAGGTCCAATTGTAGGCTTTTTTGAGCAATGTTTGTTTGGTCTTAAGCTCTTCTTTGGTAGTTAATGTTTAGGGAAGGCCATCCCTTTACAAGTAATGTTAAATGTAGGTGAATAAAGTGAAGAATCAGTGTCATTGTATTCCTCGTTACAGAAGCTCAGGCACCTTTTGACAAAGGCTCAACGCGCAGTTGATCGTAGGTCAGTTTACTGTTTATTACTGTGTGCAATGCTCAACTGCTTTGCAGACGGTGAAACGTGCTATGGCAATAGTCATGTTTCCATCCAATTGTCATGTGAATTTTGAGCAAACTTTTAAAATGTTGAAGAAACTAAAATGTGAACTCCATCTACACGTTTGGAGTGAATCGACCAGTTTACACAAACTGCAATTTTGGCAAATGTTGACGCTACACATGACTGTAATTAACAAAATGTAGAAGTTGCAAACTAGGCTTGGTAAGACATGTCTGAAAAATGGCGAGTTCTTCTTTCTGAGCTGGAGATTTTGGCTTAGAATTTTTTTTGAGTTTCGGGCACAAACCCACCAGTGGATGGGAGCATTCCACCACTCCCAGCCCAAACTGGGTTATCCGCCGCTGGCCACGGTCATCCCCTCTGTGCTGGAAGTTTGGACTCTCATTTACTACATCAAAACTTATTCGGTAAACCTGTTTCCATCTCCACTTTAGCTTATTAAATATTTTTAGAAAAAGTCAAAAACCATCTTCAGCGTGCGTAAAAACCTTTTTTGCAAAATTAAGGAAGTTAATTTTTGTAATTTCCATTAAATGTTTCTAATACAATACCTCAAAATGTGTGGAACATTTATATTGCAAAGACTGCTTGGAGTGCAATAACTGAGATAATATATTCAAAATGTTGCAAAGTTACGTGGTTCATGCCAATGTAATATTTAGTCAGTTGGACAGAGTGTCATGGCAGCAAATGTTCACACCGGACAAAAATGGCGTTTCCCCAAATCCTAAAGGTCAAAGATTGAAGGAGACACAGATGAGAACGAAAGGATAGAAAGATTTTCCAACATGAGCCCTAAATCTTACCTTCTATTTTCATCCGTGTACAAGCAACGTTATGCCCGGGCACAGATTTTTGCAACCAATCACAATGTTATTTTCCTTACACGTACCAAAACCTCTATTTAATTAAACATATCTGAGAACACGGCGTCGTCCCAGAAAACCGAAACATGAACTAAGACTAAAAGGGTAATTATGATCCTTTTCTCCCACCTTGGGCTTCCTCCCATGAGTAGATAACACTTAAAACTACACAGCTTTTGGCTCAGTAACCACCGATCAAAACAGTGCTTCAAACATGCACTGCAGACATGAAGACAGAGACACACTTTGGCTGGCAGATTCTCTCCAAATAAAGGGCTGGAAGGCGACTGGGACTTTGCACTCGTAGCTCGTGACGCAACTTGCGCAGGATCAGCCGTGTGGAAGGAAAACATTTTAAAAATTAAAGGCCCCATCTGCAAGAAGTTGTTGCCAAGTCTTCCCATGCATTGGACTCGCCCTGCATTGGAGCGCCGGTTGAATGGCTGAACAGGTGAAAGCGGCATTAAACAAACAAGTGCGTTCTCTGCTCATCCCTATGTTTGGAGACAGGGAAGAGGCAAGAGGTCAAATGGTCATTATGGATATGGAAATTTTTTTTTTTTTTTTTTTGCAGAAGAGTACATATTTGAAGGTGCTGTAAGTGCAACGCTATGTCATCTGCTGACATATTAATAAAAGCAAAAGGCTGTTTAGGAGCTTTTTCAAGTGTTAAAAATTGAAGAGATCAGGTGCAATAGCAGTCTCAGGACATCAGATGAGTGGGCAAGTCAAACATTGTGTTCTGAAACATAGCCACCGCAAACACTACAGCGGATGTGACAAGACTCTTCCGGCAGCGAGACCAAAATAAACAGCAGGATCTTATAGCCGAGATTGTCAGACAGCTCACCTTCTGCCTCTTTTCATTTAAAAACTGCAACAAAAAATCCAAACCTGCAAGACAGATCTATAAATGAAGAAAGCGTTCTAAATCCTTGAGACATGGAGGACATTTTTATCTCAACCCAGCCATGTTTATTTTATTTTTTTTTTTAGAAGATGAGTCAATTTTACCCTTTGCGGCTGAATTATTGATCAAGTTCAAGGGTTCAGCAGGACCTTTTACAAACCTTTCAACTGGATTCTTGTGTATAGAAAAGCATATGCGTAGTTTCATGGCCAAAGTTGGTTTGGATTCAGTAACGATGTTCACATTCAAAGACGCCAAATTGTAATAATAGAAAACAAAGTAAATAAAATTCCAATGTTAGAAAACAAGTAGGCAAAGATACATCAAATATGTAAAAAATTCTAAATTATTTACTGAATAAATTGTTGGGTTGCATACTTGGAGATCCTGAATGCAGCACCTAACAAAAAAAAGCAAACTGCAAACACGGATGGTTCAATGGGAATGAACAGCCTTCTGAATTTGATTCACTTTAAAAGTATAAGTTAGAATATGTTTCACTGATGCTGGTGATGATATATTTTGGTTCCCTGATCTCCAGAAAAACAAAAAAGCATGGAGACAGAAAATCCATCCATCATGTATATTAGCTTGTCCTTGCAGGATCATGGGGAGGATGCTGCCCATCTCCAGCGGTCATTAAGGGTGAGAGGTGAGTTATACCTTGGACAGTTCACCCTTTTTATCACAGGGCAACACAAACAACCATGGAAATACTCTTAATCTAGGTCAATTTAGAGAGAGCAACAATCAGGTTTGGTATTCAGGAAGCTGGAGTACCAGCAGAAAAGCCCTAAGCTGGGATTTGAACCCAAGACCTTTTTGATGCAAGGTAGCATTGCCAACAGTTCTAGTTTTAATCCTATTGAGACACCACAGATATTCTAAATTTTGTGATGACATAAATGTCGGCTAAGACAAAGAAAAAATGCCCAGCTGCTCTGTTGGTGTCTTAACACAGCAAAGTTCAACGTTGCTGTGGACACAGAAAGTTCTCGATACCTTAACGGAACAAAATCCCCTCTAATACAAGCGCCGTCCGTCGGATTCCAACACCTGCTGTAAGTCAACATCTTAACCAAGTCTGGCAGCTTGACACAAACCGAGAGAGACAATGAGGAGAAAGCCAGCAGGCAAAAATCACCTTTTGTCGCGTCAAAGCAAATGTGCTGGGAGCTGGGTGAGGAAAGAGGGTTCCGATCAGAGCTCATCCCGTCAGCACCCAGACACCAATGCGCCGAGACGAAGGTCTGACAAAACAAGACAGGGCAGAGGGGAAGTCGGAGGGCGTTTCTGTTGCAATGGCCTTAAACTGTTCCAGGTGTAGTTGTGCTTTGTTAAATATATGTCGCCTTTCGGGTGGTATACCTCCACAACTGGTCCTTGAAGTTTATTTTCTATGAAAAACTTCAGCTGAGTGATTTCCAAATGCTACAGATAAGATTTCTTACTGCATTAGGAGACGAGATATGCTCTACCTGTCAAACAGGACTGAGCCACTGGTCTCAGGCCAGGAAATTTCAGACCTGCTTGTGCGAGGAGCTATCATACGCTCTGCGTAAAGCCTCGTAATTAGGCTAATTACACAGGGATAATATGAAGGTTAATCAAATGATAAACACGGCAAATAGAGATTTGTTTTCCCCCATTAGCTATTGTGGAAAGCCCATCCAGTTGATAACCATTACAAATGAGATTTAGAGCTGTGACTACAACAAAGACTTACATCCCCAACCCTCCACTAACCACCCCCTCCCCAAACACCACCACCAATAATCACCACCACCCTGAGCAAAGAGAGAAATGAGGGAAAAATCAAACAGAAGCTCCGCAGTTTCAAATTAACTGTATCAACATTGTGTAAAAAGCATCCAATGGACAAAAGGTGTGAAACTTTAAAAAGAAACAGCACAACATGACCCACTTGGATTTTTGAACAGAGAATATTACACAGCTATTAAATGGCAGCGCTTCTCTAATTTTCTTTATCACAGAGATCAGACAGCAACTTGGTCCATAGCAATTCTTTTATTATTAAAAATGTGTTTGATTATGGCTAAATGAGTGAATGTACATAAATTTATACCACAATAACCATAATAAGTGGAACATTGACAGACATATTTGATGCGTATTGATGATTCTGACATTGGCACCTTACCAAATGCATTGGCTCACTGGTTTCACAATAGTTGACTTTATGATGTTTTACATGTTTTCACAATGTAAAGCACTATGAACTGCTTTGCTGAAATGTGCTAAATTAACTTGATTGATTGACTGAAAAAAAAACGGAAAAAAAACAACAACAAAAAACCCCGTACTGACCAGCAACCAAATAACCAACATCAAACATAAAAAGATGCCAAAAGCTGCAAGGAACCGAGAAATTGGCTGGAACCGTTTTTAAGGTAATCTCAAGAATCCGATCTTTTGTCGACCAATGAGCACAACATATGCAAGTGCTGACAACACTTTCTGGTGTGGGAGTTGTTACTGAATGAAGAAAACTCAAATTTAGCCACATCCATTGATCAGGATGTGTGTAGCGATGAAGTCAAGGGAAAGACAGAAATGAACAAAGCTAATTAAAAGAAAACTAATTCCTACAACTTCTCCGATTCCTTCAGGATGTGAGAGAGCATGATTTTAGACAGGCTAAACCAAGTGAAATAAAACGGCTCAGCTTTATTTTATTGCGCTTTCCTTCCTGTGTATCATATTTAGGAAATTTGGCAAGTCTCTTAAACACCCACACCAAGAGAGTGTTAGTGATGCTAATTACTCTGATCATCCCAATTAATAAAAGGTGATAAATATGAACAATATGTTGTTTCATAGACTTAATAAAGGGTAAGTAAAAATGTACTTTCAATGCGCTATGTATCCTCCTATATTACTGTACTTAGTGGGGGGTATTATGCAAAATCAACTTGTTGAGCCTTATATCACGCTATGTTATTCCCTCAACAAAAACATGCCTGGAGTGTTGATTTGATTCTAAAGGTTGTTAAAGTGACAGAGGCGTCAGATACGACGATGATGCAAAGTCAAATTTCTTTTATATATACAGCATTTTCACAACAGCTGAAGGCAACACGGTTACTTGATTAATTAGCCTGGGAAATACAGTACTCCCATTTAAAGAGAAATGATGATGATCAAATATGATCAGTATCAACAGGGAAAATGTGCACAAAAACTGGAAATTAGAACTCAACAAAATTCTGATTAGATTTAGACAAAATGATGAAATGTGGGAGCAAAAATGCATAAAAAAAAAACAAACCTCTGTCTCATCGGTGTGGTTTCAATAACTGGACCAGAGATGTTAGTAAAGTAGTCAAAGATTTTGATTTTGACCAAACCCAAAGAGAGCAAGAATATCTGGACATGAGCGTAAAGTGACACCTATTTCCTGCCGTTACAAGTCTTAATACTATTTGTCACACCAGAGCTGTCTCACTTTGACTGAAAAAAATAATAATTTTGAAAAAAAAAGTTTTCCAAGTCAAAACATTTCCTGAGAAATGATCCTGTTATTGAAAATCTCCCCTGTATTAAAAGTATGTTCATTACTGCATCACTTTTCTGTATAAATACCTTCCTATTTTAAAATATAACAACTCTGCTAGTTGCATAAACACCTTAAAACTCACTAACAAGCTTCGGAGGGGTTTTTGAACAAGCTTTTGAGTCGTTTACTTGAGTTTTTGGCCTTTGCTCCCTAATGAAAACAAGACAACTTTTCTGTAAATATGTGAATTTGACTTTAATGCCGACTGACAGCTCCTATTGGCTTGGGATATATCAAATAGAATTGCATGGCTTGCATGACTGCGGTATGTGCTCCTTGAAACTGCGAGTGGTGGGATGCAAAGTCTCCAGAGTTTATCTTATCCCAGTCTCGGGAGGTTACTGACTGACAGCTGTAAATATATCACAACACAACCTTAACTGAGTATCGCATACCTCAGCGGTAGATACTTAAAACATATATATATATCTGGATCAACAACAAATAAAGGAAGAATCTGTGTGTTTCACCGGTTTTTTAGAGAATCAATGGCAAATGACAGAAAATAATCTCATTGCTTTAGATGATTGTGCTGGTGAGCCACACACACACACACACACACACACACACACACACACACACACACACACACACACACACACACACACACACACACAC
>CAEFZX010012976.1:0-10293 GCA_903066825.1 Alfaro cultratus | reverse complement strand
ATATATGAAAGAAATCCCACTCTTCTCCCTTCTTTTAGTGCTAATTACAGAAATACTCCACTTGGTCATAAACAACCAATCAGAGCCAGGAGGAGGGTCTTAGCGCTGTCAATCATCCTTGTGTACTTTCTGCTTACACCTTCCCCCTTGCTCTCTGCTATACAGGCTATGTATAGGGAAGAACTATACATATCCTGTCATGATTGCTGAGGCTAGTTAGCATAGCCACCAATGAAGGAGATAAACAGTTTTCCTTTAACACTAAGTTGTTTCTCTGTCATTAGCATATTTACTGAGTAACCTTTGCACAAAATACTTTTTTACTCATACTAGAGTAAAAGTATGTTGCTACTTGAGTCCTATTTTTGACTACTCTTTTGGTTATAAAGGAGGATCCCTGTTTTTAGTCACATGTTCATAGAGAAGTGTCTGAAGACCTGATGTCGTATTCGTTTGCATATTCTCAGATGTCTCTTCTGTGTCAAATCGTTATTTTTCCCCTTTCTTATGTAATTAGAATATTCAAATCTGACCCCCACTGCTTCCAATGGGTGTGAAAAATGAGTAAAGGCACAAAAGTCAAGACAGATAATGAATCTACTTTTGATTGCACTTTTACATTGAAGTGTGACACATGTAAAAAGTTCCCCAGACAGCACATCCACTTCCCTTCCACAGTGTGATGCAGCAGGGAACGGAAAGGAAAATGGCAGAATATGGACAGCGTTGGCTGGCTCCGGCAGCAGCCCTGGACGGCGTACGGGTCACCGCTGCCCTGGTAAACCACATTAGGAATTCCAGTTGCAACATCAACAGCTATGTGTTTTCTCATTTTCTCATGGCTACTGGGTTCCAGAGAGCTCTGCAGATCTACAGATAAATATCTGAGGAGCTCTCTGGGTAAACTTGTGTTGAACGTGATCGTACAAACTTAGAACGGTGGACCTCTGACGTTCAAAATATATAAAAAAATGAAATGGGTTTGAGATGAGCAAAAAACACAACACTTAATTTGAAACAGCTAATTGTGCTTTTTGTTACTTTATTAAATACTGGCGGACGTTTGTTAGCATTAGTGAAAATAGAGGTTGCTATGTATCAGTAATCATTTAATAGTCGCATCGCAGCCTTCCAAAACATAACTGAATCAAAAGAAGAGTGGAAATGATATCCTGCTAGGGTTTTATAATATGTAAAGAAAACATTTTGTAAATGTCTGTTTATTGTATTGTTATCTGGTTCAAGTACATTTTCAGCAAAACTGCTTAAATCTAGTCCAGATTTCTGGAAGTTGGTGAATTAGCCCGTTAGCATAGTGTAGCATAGCGTAGCATAGTGAATGAAAGTAATCTGCGTCATGAAAAAGTCATATCTACTAATAGCACAATATAAGGGTGGGTTTGACCTGAGTGAAGAGCCTTGTTGCTTCTGTGGGCAGTTTATTTATCTGAGAAAACAGCGACAAACTAAACAACAATCCGATATAAAAGTGCGTGTTAATGAATTATTGCTTGTTTGCAGGACTATGAAGTTTCAGTTTTAATACTATCAAGTAACTATGTTCTCTTCGGTTGTTATAAAAATGCTATATATATATATCAAATATGACTTGAAAGAAATTTTTTGTAATTTAACGGCTTGAAATTGGGCCTCTGTCTCTTTAAGAAGCTCCTGCTCTTTTTGAAGCTGTGCCTTCAGGAAGTCATCACAACACGGCTCCTTTATTAACAATTTAACAACGTTTTACCAGCTTCTCACCATGATGATCTCAGCTGAAGTGCATTTCCACCAGGTGTTTGCTAATTGCTGCTGACTAGTCTGAAGGAGTTGAGTGAGGGAGTCACAAGGGACAACTGCTCTGTGAAGCACGATGTTGGAAACTGCAGCTCCGAGGAGGAGCTGGGTGTCCCTCACCTCTCACCCAATGACCACTGGAGACAGACACTCTCCCGACTGGATGACTTTGTGATTGGAATTTTATCATCAAATTTTGGGAATTCTTTTTGCCAAATCTCCCATCCCTAAAACTCACCCGGAACAAGACGCAGGTAGACATTCCAGCCAATCACCAACATCCAACCCAGTTCCAAACACTCTGGGCAATCGGAAAAGAAAAAGAACCCACAATCTTCAGGGTAGCTCAGGCTACCTTGGGAACAGAGTGACGTCTACATCAGCACAGCTCCAGTCAAGGACAGAAAGATACTCTTTTGGAGACAAATAAAGCATTTCTCTATCAACTGAATGAGAAAACAAGTCAATAATAAAACTCCTGCCTTACACTAACAAGAAGCATTGTGATCAATTCAGATGACAATCAGGAGATAGACGATCCACACAGACAACAGTGATGACTGCTGACATGCTAAGTGATTCTTTTCACCTGCAAGTAAATGCAGCCTCTTCTCACAGGCTGTTTCCACGGGTTCCTCACTCACAGAGGAATACGGTTTTGTGCAGCAGCTCAGCACAAGGTCGCCGTGTTGTCGAGCTCGACCTGAGCGTTTTTTTTCTTTCTTTTTTTTTATTAAAGCATGGAGCCTGAGATACTCTGCACTAAACACGTCGGAAATCATTTCTGTCGTTACGCGTTTGTTATTTCCAGCATCTCCAGAGATAAAAAAACCCATTTACCTCGACGTGATTCAGTTGGGTTTGAAAGGAAATTCTTACTTTGGTCTTTAACTAGACAGAAGATGCCTCTGTGTATCTGTATTTGATTATTTATGGATACGGTGATGAAATGATGAGACATTTCCTGAATTGGCAGAAACTGTTGCATTAATCTTTTTCTAAACTGTTTTCTATATTTGTGAAGAGAGGTGATGTACAAATATCTTTTCTTTTCAGTTTCAAAATCTGCTCAATATTTAAGAAGAATCAACACATTTTTCACACTTATCTTTGGCTGCTGATTATTTTTCTGAGATAAACATCATTATCCAGCCATATGGAGCCGTTTTATAGCACAGTCAAGTAACGTTATAAAACTTTAATCGTTATAAAAATGCTATATATAAAATATGACTTAAAAGAAATCTGACTTTGTAATATAACACTTTTTAATTGGGACTCTGTCTCTTTAAGAAGCTCCTGTTCTTTTTGAACCTCCGCCCAGCAGAAAGTTCAGAAAAACACAAACCCTGAAAATGGTACAAATACTGCTTCTTTTTCAATGTTTTCTGAATTTTAACATGTTTTAAAATCAATCTTATTTGAAAATTGCTCATTTTAATTAATACATTTTTTTAGATCTAGTTTTGCCTGCTTTTTCTGAACTTTGCTTTTCTAGGCTGTTGTTTCCTTCACTCTTGCAAAAGGTTGTACTTTTTAAATAGTTTCATATCCGACTTTTTCCAAACAAAAAACAGAACAATCTGCAAAAAGGACTTTTTGTGCCTCCTATCCATCCATTTGTGTCCCATATGGGGACATTTTGGCAATAATTGATTTTGACTTATTTTCTAATTCTAGTGTATTGTAAGGAAATGAGATGATGTGACTCCAATAAATAATATCTACCTGCAGGACGCTGGTTAGAGTTGTTTTTGGTTTCATCTTCAATCATAACCTGTCATCATTAATGCAACATGTCATCTGAGTGAGTCAACACACCTGGAGGACATTTTATCAACTCATTTTCAGTTTATTTTCTTGTTTTGTTGGAATTTATTACTTAACTAAATGCGTTCTTATGAATTGAGTTAGTTCAAATGTGTCATTTTATTTCTAGATCATATAGTTTATGTTGCATCTTATTTTAGTTTTACATTTAAATACTTTTTCTTTTAATTTTTCTCATTTATTTGATAGTGTCTTTTGCATTTTTTCTTTACTGTTTTACAATTGCTGTGATTTATTTTTTTATTGTTTTTTCTTATTTTATTAGTAATGCTTTGTTTTAATTGAATTTTCAATTATTTGTTCAGGAAGTAGAAAACATTTTTTGTTTTGTTGTGGTATTTATATCATAAAACTGATGCAATAGTTAATATGCCTCAGGTTTTCTGCAAAATTTTCATTAACCATAAAACTGAAGTAGATTTAAAAAATAATAATAATTATCATGATTTTGATTATTTCATGCATCTGTTTGTCATGATTTCTAATAACTTATCACAAGAACAAACTTAGTCACTGCAATTTTAATTTAATTTCTTATTTAATTTAACATTTTGCTGTTGTCTTTCTCATTATGAACAGAATATAGACAAAGACTTGTGCATAGCAGCCAATTTAAAAAAAAGAATCAATTTTGTCATGTTTATCGTAATAGTAGCACAAAACATCGTGATAAAATCGAAGTCCGTATCGAACGTGCATCAGTTTTATTCTGAGAGGAATATAATGAATAAGTAGTACGGGATGGCTTTACTGTCAACATTTTTGCCACGTCAATACAGAGTGATCGCACATTTTCAAATTCTCAACCTGTGAGGTCAGAGTGACTGACAGGGAGGCAGCGACCGCATCACAAAGTGTTAGGATCAGGATCGGTTAATAAATCCCTCTTACTTCTCACTTTAGCTCACAGCAGCTCCCTGAGCTGGACCAAAACATCCATGTTGCTTGGAAGAAGTGCGAGCAAGTTTTGAAGAGAGCAACGTGAAAACCAGAGAGAGGAGAGGGGGAGGAGAGAGGGAGTGATAGAAGGAGGGAGAGGGAGGACGAGGACGAGAAAGACAAGAAGAGAGGCACAGCGAGACGGACAGATGGAGGAGAAGCATGCAGCAGCGAGGAAGAGGAGGAGGAAGAGCGGGAGGAGGAGGAGAAACAAAGCGTGTTGACTGAGGAAGTGTGCGTGCCATGCGGGGCCATGTGCTCAGGTAGCTGCCGTCCAGATCAGCCGCGCGCACCGCCCGCTCCCCGCAGCGCCGCCGTGTTCTTCTGTCACGCAGGGAATCCGTCAAAAAACCCAAAACAAAACACAAAAGGTATGATTTTAGTGTTTTCATGTGCAAAACCATTTATTATTATTATTATTATTATTATTATTATTATTATTATTATTATTATTATTATTATTATTTGCACAGCTGTATTGTTTGGTTTTGTTTGTCGCTGTCTTTCTTCGCTCTGGTTCCTTCATGCCAACATCGGCGCAAGTTCTGCAAGTCGAGCTGTGAACCGTTTGCGTGACGCGGTCAGCAGAGAGAACGTGGAACTGTTCGTGTCAGAATGATACCGCAGACGTAGTGAGGAGATTTTATTCCGCTCTGGACAACTCTTGTCATTCCGCGTCTGCGTGACTGCATGTGTGTGTGTGTGCGTTGTGTGTGTGTGTGCGTTGTGTGTGTGTGTGTGCGTTGTGTGTGTGTGTGTGTGTTGAGTTGTGATGGTCTGGTGTTCTGGTAGGTTATTGGCAGGACTGTGGAATGTGTGAGACTTCGCCCCAGATCTCTTTGTTCCCTTTCTCTCTCATTTTCTTTCTCCATTTTTTCCTCACTTCTTTTCCTTTTCTTCTTTTCTTTTCTTTTCATTTCTTTTCTTTTCTTTTCTTTTATTTTTTTTTTTTTTTTTTTTTTTTTTTTGCGCACGCAAACCAACTCCCGCACGTAGAAAAGAACAACAACAAACAACAAAAAAAAACAACTGTTGAAACTTCCCACCGGCAGGGAAAAAAAGAAATGTCAGGAATGTGATTATCACGTATTTGTGTTTATTTTATCACTGCGGGTCGCTAGCAGACAGCAAAAAGGGAAAAAAAAAGAGGAAACCAGATCGCGCGCACACGCCGGTGCGCGCGATACGTTTCTGGCGCTGATGGGTGGATGTGCGGGGGTGGCGGGGGCTGAGGAGAAGGGGGGGGTTAAAGAGGGAGAGCTATTTGGCAGTGCACGTGAGTGTGTGGGTGGTTGTGTGGGTGTCAGGGTGAGTGGGTGCAGAGCTCTCTGAGTGAGAGCACATGTGACTCCGTTGGTGTGTGTGTGTGTGTGGGTGTTGAGTGCGTGCGCGTGCAGAAAGGTGAACGTTAGCCTGCCTGTGTGTGCAAAAGGTGAGGCGACTGCCTGTTTCCGAGTCACCTCTGCTGAAAAAGAAAGGAAAAAATGGAGGTGGGAGTGGAGAGGGGTGGGGGGGATAAGCCTTTCCAAAAACCTCTGTCTTTCTTTATGCTGTATGCACATTTACACACACACACACACAGAGAGAGAGAGAGAGAGAGAGAGAGAGAGAGTTCAGACGCCTGTCAAACCCAGTGCATTCCTGAGCGCTCGAACACACAGAGTCTGAATGGTGCGGATGAATACGGGGAAATTCAGCTGAAACGTGAGGACAAAAGCCAGGGGGACATTTAAGAGGGTTTAACTCCGCAGAACCCTGGGAATAAGAGAGGAAACACACACACACATCTATGCTCACATTCACTCCATGCACAGAGCTTGTGAATGTGCATACATCCCAACACACACACACACACACACACACACACATATGTACAGCTGTGGCTCCAGCAGGCTGTTAGAGCCTGGAACAGAGGGGAATTCCCAGGGAGGAGACAGTGAAAACACTCACTGCACCTCTGCCTTCATATACACTATACAGACCTGGAGCCAACATACCAGCCTTCTCTTTCTCTCTCACACACACACACACACATTGATACCACTGCGGTACACCAGTTACTTCAATGGTAAACCAGTGCCTTGCAGAGCGCAGCACTGGTTTGATTTTCTTTTTAATGAAAGTTTCAGAAAGGGGTTTCTCAGATGAAATTCCCAAAGTATGACCAAAGCGAACCCGGCTTCTTCTTCCTCTTCTTTTTCTTTTCTTTTTTTTTTTTGTAGATCATTTGCAGAGAAGTCAAAAGGAGCAGATTCAAATAAAGAAAAGAAAAAAAACAATTCAATTTCTGACACAAAAACAACAACAAAACAAAGCAGGGGGGTCCTTGTTTTTTGTTGTTGTTTGTTTTTATGCGCGTTCGACTTGCGAAAGTTGTTTACCTGCGGCTGCAAAGGCTGAGGTTTCGTCAGGTGTTTGTCATCTGTTTCAGGTCAATTCTGCGTCCTTTTCCTCCAGCTGCAGGACGGGCTGGCAGGGACGACGTTGAGCTCATTTTGCTCACTGTGACTCAGATCAGAACAGATAAAGAATCGGAAATACCCCCCACACCCTCACCCCCATTCTGCTGAGAAACAAGCAGGGGAAAGTATGGGTTTATCCCCCATCGCTGCGCCTCTTATGCATGATTGTACCAGCAGTGTACCCCCTTCCCCTTTGGATGAACCTCTAAAGCATTTTCTGGGAATTTGCTGTCAAAACACTTTTCTACAGAGTTGGTCCTCCTCCAGCTGAAACGCCACAAGAAATTAACAATTCATAAAACAAATTTGCATTGAATTCTTCTTTACGATTTCAGCTGTATAAAAAAAAAGACAGTGACAATATTTAAAATAGAAAGTGCAAAAAGAAAAAAATCTCAGTGTAAGGCGAAGAACACAATTCTAATTCTGCAAAGATGCTGTACGTATGCATGTAAAGGGTTCATTCGTTTTAGCTTGCAGAAGGTTTACAGAAAAAAGTTAATAGAAAATTTTTTCTGGGAAGTTTGCATCGAAGAAAAAACAAAACAACAACAACGACAACAAAAAAACCATCCCAAATACCAGAAACTGAACTCATAACCGTAGACTCATGAGATGATAAGAAAACGAGTGGGCTCTAATTTATTCAGGGAATTTTACAATATGAAGCCTCAGTCGTGGTGCTGGTAATATTGTCAGTGCGGTTCAGAGACCTCACAGCTCCTCGACCTGGGTGTGCCAGGCAGCTGGGGGTGAAAACATTTGTTAATTTCCCAGACCGCTGCAGCAAATCACTCTCACCGGCTGAGAGAGACGGAGCACACGAGAAGGAAAAGGAGAAAGTGAAAGAGAGAGAGAGAGAGAGAGAGAGAGAGAGAGAGAGAGAGAGGGGAAGGGGCAGGTGAGCCATGACAGATCATCTCTCTGCACATTTCACTGGAAATTTATACAAATTTAACCAAGCAGGTACAATCCCAGCGCAGGTGTATTTCCCCCAAACAGAGGCAGAGATGATCTCAGATGCTGCAGGATGTGTCACTTTAGACTGTCTGTCTGTGTGTGTGTGTGTGTGTGTGTGTGTGTGTGTGTGTGTGTGTGTGTAGGGGGCTGTAGCTGTAGAATTCTGATGTTTTTTTTGTTTTGTTTTGTTAACAAGAAAATGTGAAAAAAGTAAAAATGCACACAGAATCTGGATGAGAAGTCGTCCAAAACGGAAGCTTTTCCTCCGGAGCTCCATCAGCCTCACACTGACAGGGTTTAGGATTTCTGTCAGGATACAGAGATTGATTTTATATTTATATAGAGAAAAATGAGTGGTTTTCTATATATAAATATATATGTATGTATGCATATATGTGTGTGTGTGTGAGAGAGATCTGACTGTTGACTGGATGAAGGAAACAGATCTGAATGTCTGGAAGTTTGAATGGAGCTGAATTTGCAGGAATCTGGATTTCATAAAACATGAATTTGTGGAGTGTTTAAAGATGGCTTTTAGTATTAATCTTACTAATTAATTATTCTGATACTTTCCAATCACCGGAGAGTGAACGATAAACGCAGCTAAAGGGAAAAAAAACTATCTTGAAATGTAAAAAAAAAAAAAAAGTTTCTTTTCCTATTATTTTTGGACACCTTCCTATTTTTGATTCATAATATTTTTTTTTTTTTTTTTGTTAGCTGTGACTAATGTGTCAGAATGTTCTCTTCTTCCCCTTCATTTTCACTTCGACTTGCTGCATGCAGGTGATTTCGGGTGGCATCACTTTGAGTGCGAGTCCCCGGGCCGCGCCGTCAGGGGGGACCGTCCCTGGAGCGCGAAGGGGGCGGCCGGGAGGCAGCGGGGGATTTCTTGCGGGCTGAGGTCGACTCTCGGTCCGAGCCGATGCGACCGAAAGATGCGTCCGGCGCTGGTTGTGAAGTTTTTAGTGTTTTTTTTAGTTGGGGGGAGGACGGGACGGGACGGGACGGGGTGAGGGGCGGGTCTCTGACAGAGAGAACCGGACAGTCAGTCAGAGGCTCGGCGGCAGTTTTTAGTGAAACAGAGAAGCGCTGCAGAGCAGGGACTGCCACACGCACCGGATGAGTAATAACGTCGCTGAGAGATAAGCGGTTCCTCCTCCTCCTCCTCTCCCCTCCTCTGCCTCTCGCGTATAAACTGCGGCGGCTGAGCGTCGCCGCGCGGACACTTTCCTCGCGGCTCCTCGGTGATGAGTCGGAGCTCCGCTCGGCCTGTTTCGGGGTTCGGGTCGCTGCTGCAGCTGCTGCTGCAGCGGAGGGAGGAAGGAAGGAAGGAAGGAAGGAAAGAAGGAAGGGGCCCCGCGAAGACTGCAGGTACAACCGCTCTAAAAACTCCTCATTACGGCGGAGAAATGTGTTTAGTATCGGTTTCTGCAAATGCATATCACTTTAAACAATTTAAGTTGATCCGGAATCCATCTAAATTTTAAATTGAAGACGATAAGAGCTAATGTCTGCTACAAATTTGTAAACTTTATTATTATTATTATTATTATTATTATTATTATTATTATTATTATTATTATTATTATTATTTTATTACTGGCTGTCATAAAACCTGGGTTGAGGTGATGAAGTCAGCCTGCAGACCAGGATTTTGTCTTCGCTGCTATTTTGTTTGTCGGAAACTGAAAACTTTGGTTTAAAGGAGAGGAGAGCTGTGTGCAGATTGAACATGGCATTGCTACAGTGTGTGGTCCTTTGGCAGGATCATTGGGAGTTCTTTCTGTGTGTGTGTGTGTGTGTGTGTGTGTGAGAGAGAGAGAGAGAGAGAGAGAGAGGGTGATGGTATGTGAGTCGGGCTGGAGGAAATTCTTGTGTTTTTGGAATGTGAGACCCCGTGACTGCGGGACAGACACGGGGGGAGCGGAGAGAGGGAGAAGAAAGGCGCAGAGACGAAGAAGAAGAAAAAGAAGGTGGTGTGTGTGTGTGTGTGTGTGTTGTTGGGGTGGAGGGGGGGAGTAGCAGGCGCACTGAGTGACTGACCTTTTGTAGCTTGCAGCAGCTTTCTAAGAACTCCCTGAATGCTGCAGTGTTGCCGCCGCCAGCTTCCCCGCTGGCCGCGGATGATGGGAGATGCTTCGGCTCCAGTCACGCCAGTCCGCGCGGATTTCATCAGGAGCGGAGCTTTTTTTTTTTTTTTTTTTTTTTTTTTTTTTAAGACCGACCACCGTTAAAACGTGTAACCAAGTCCCCGCCAAAAACCCCCCCCCAAAGAGGCTCAAAGGGCCTGAATTTAACCCCCCCG
>CAEFZX010012975.1:0-24647 GCA_903066825.1 Alfaro cultratus | reverse complement strand
AGACGCCATAGTAGTCCAGTCACAAACCAGTTTTATGCCAAGACCATCCACTTTTGTGTCGATTCTGCTCTGTCAACTTCCTCAAAATCTCCGTCAACAGTCCGTCTCCTACCGCCACTTACTGGTATGGAGTGTGGTTCATGATGATCTATCTATCTATCTATCTATCTATCTATCTATCTATCTATCTATCTATCTATCTATCTATCTATCTATCTATCTATAATATATATATATAAACATTCATAAACACACCTACTATAATCAAATTCTATGAAATAATTTAGTTTTCTTTAAAAATCGAATAACTATTTTTACATGTTTACTCCCCAAATTCTTCCTCAAAATATCTAATAAATCAACCTTTTCCTTAATACTTTCAAACTCTCCTCATATATCTTCTCTCTTTTTCATATTTTTGACATTCTAATATAACATGCTCCATTGCTTCATATTTTCCACAGTGATCATGTTTACCAGTTTTGTGCTTTTGAATCTTAAATAGTGCATAGTTAAGTCCTGTATGTCCAAATCTCAACCTTGCTATCATTCTTTCCTCCTTTCTATTTCTTCTTTCATTTCTCCTACTATCTTCTGAATTTGATAAAACACTCTTCTTGTTTTTTCTTCATCCCACATTTTTTTCCCCCATACTTTCATCAGTTTTTCTTTAACAATACTCTTTCCCTCAGATTTACTTGTTTTAACTGTAAATCTAATAGGATTTTGAATTGCCTTCTTTGCAATTTTATCTGCCCTCTCGTTTCCTTCTACTCCAATATTTGCTGGAACACAAATATAATAACTATTAAGCCCATATTTTGTATTCTGAATAATGTATGAAATATTTATAATAAAATGTCGTCCTACTATCTAAATGATTATATTTTAAGCTTAATAATGCAGACCTTGAATCTGAACATATTATTGTTTTTAATGTCTTTTAAAAAATACATATACATATACATCCCTATCCTAAGAATTAAAAAAGAAGTTTGTCTGCAGTCCCACTGTTTTTGTTGTACTCCTGTTAGCACATTTGTTGTACTCCTTTTAGCCTTCCTTCTAACCTCCAGAGTTTAATTGCACAAGAGACAAAGGAGTTCCTCAGTCTGTTGGTCCTTGACTTTAAAAGAAGCAGTCTCCCACTGAACCTGCTTTCCTGGCTGCTGATGAAAGAGTGAAGAAGGTGGCTGGCATTGTTCATAATAGCCTGGAGTTTCTGCAATGTTCTCCTCTCTGCTACTATTGCCAGAGAGTCCAGCCTTGTACCGACCACTGAGCCAGCCTGCTTGATTTGTTTCTCCAGCCTGGAAAGCTCTGCCTTTGAGATGCTTCTACCCCGGCATACCACAGTGTATAACAAAACGCTGGCAACAGCAAACTGGTCAAACAACCCCAGCAGCTTTTCATAGATGTTAAAGGATCTCAGTAGTACATCCTGGTCTGGGTGAGCTGCTTTGTGCTGCTTGTCCAGTCCAGCTTATTGTCCAGCCACAAGCCAACATATTTATTCTGCAAATCAAGGTGTTTCCTGGATTGTTTTTCTCATCCTGCTGATATAATTCCCAAAATCCTGGAAACTTCCTTCATTCCACATGTAGAGCATGCTGACTGCAGCCAACCTCCTAGAACATGCAATCAGACCAATCACATCAACAATGCAGCAGGTTCTTACACAAGCGGGCTAATATAATCTATTCTCATTATTTTAACAAACAGAAAAACATCAGATCAATACATCAGACTAAGTTTTTAGCAGTACTTGCAAAAGGATTTAATTCCTTTTCATATATTTACAGCTATACCTAAAATACATCCAAGGTAAAATAAAACCCTTTTAGGAGTCTGAGTACTTTTTTTCCTAAATGCAGAACTATGAAGTCTGGGGACTGTAGTCTAACCTAAAGACACAGCCGTCGCTAAAAAGAATCTCTGATCAGATTTGTGATGCCACAGTGGCATTTATGCCTATAAAACAAAATTTGGATGACACGTTTCTTTAAATGTTGGATCAATTCTAACATGTTGGTGTCTGCAACACATTAGAGGGAGCGCTTGATTTAGCCAAGCTGTGACCATGCGGGGTGTACCAGACTCAGTTCAGATGTGGGGATAACAAGCATCCGGGCTTATCTGATAGTAGACGGTCCGAACACTGAAAATGATATTAGAATCTGACCCGACAGAAAGGTCATAGGTCGAGTTAAAAACTGCTTGTGCAACTACTTTAGTTCAGGCATGTTGTGCTGTGCAGAAGTTTAATATTTTGTACTTTATGTAATTTATGTCATGGTGACCACAGTGGGCTCAATCAGCACGATGAATGTTGGCGAATGAACTATAAATCAGAGAACTGATTTTGTATTTAGTGCTGTTTGGATATAGTCAGAGCTCTAAGGAAATATGCCTTCCTGTTTTCTCGCCTGGCGGAGGAATTACTGCTGTTTCTCAGTCTTAATGATCCAAGAGGCCATGGCAGCTCTGAACCTCCACCACATCCCCATATCCTCCTCTGCTCTCTCTCCTGGTTCAGTATTGTTGTCAAACGGCTCCAGTTTAATAAAAAAAAAGAGAAAATATGGCTTACTTTTCTGTAAATGGCAGATTTGGTACAGCAAATCTTTGTAGAGAGAAAAACCTACACATTCAAAAGTTCTTTATGACAACTCTTGAATTAACCCACTTAATGTTTTTAGTTTCAAAATAAACCTCCAGTTGAATCCTTGTGCTTAGTACTTCTGAAGGGAAAATCTACTGTTGATTTACTTGAACACCTTCCTACTCCACCAGCAGCTTCAGGGCCTCACTGCAGAGAGGACCTATTGTTCTGATGTTCGTGTCTCCACTCCAGGTGGAGGTGAGGGTGCTGGTGTAACTGGCAAGCTAATTCCTCTTCAGTTGGTTCTTGGATCTGTTCTCTGAGAAAACAAGCAAGAGGGATGAGTGATGATCTGACAGATATACCTGGAACCGTCAGGAACAGGTGTTGACCTACTTGAACATGAACTGTACTGAAGTTTCATATCGGATTTTCTCCACATCTGTAACAGAGCAGCTGTGACTACGGTCCCACTTGTAGATGAAGTTCTGTCAGACAAAATAGAACCATTAAATGTATATTCTCACACATCAAATTTAAGATCAAATCTGCTGCAAAACCCAATCTCAATTCTCTTTTCCCCTTTTAGAGTAATTTATTTATGAAAATGTAGATTTGGTCCTATAGATTCATCTTTATTTGCAGTTATTGGTATGTTTGTAACAATAAACCTGGCTGAGAAGCCATTTCTATGCTAAAAGCTGATTCTCCTTACATGACATCACTCTCTACAATAGTTTTGATTTCATTAACCAAATCTTCTAAGCACTTCTAGATCAGTTCTTCTGTCTCTTCTTTGCGTGCATGCTTTGTCTTCTCAAAACCCATGGTTAGCTGATGGCCACTCAGAATGGGCCAGGTTCTGGTTCGACTGGAGGTTTCTTCCTGTTAATGCAAATTATTTCCAGCATCCTCAGCATTATTTATTCAGACGGTGGAAAGCCTTCAGACTAGGGGCGCACTAATAAATCTGCCCCGATTTTCTTAATTTTGGGAGATTAGTGATTGGCTTCACATGTAAGTGTCAGCCAATCAAATCCACTGATCTTATTTACCTTGGCAAAGGCTAAAAATCAGCCACTGTCCTCTTTTGGTCTGCTGTGAGAGGTATTTGACTGACAGACCAGCTCACCAGGTCCTGTCTATGTGCAGTTAACAATAGCCACCCCAGTTGTTGACGATCAACAACTGATCATGTTGCCAACTCGGTGATTTTCTTGCTATATTTAGCAATATTTCATTACTGGCCAAAATTGGCTTTTTAAAGTTCGGTAATCGGTGATCGTCCAGAAAATTGCAATCTGTTCAGTCCTACTTTCAAACTTTAGGCTCGTGTGGTGTTTTCTGCATATACTCTGTGTGTCGGTGTTCCATCAGCAAACTGACCTCCAGAATGAGAGCCACAAACAGGTTGACCCACATCACAGAGGAGGTGAGCCACCAGCACACAAAGTATACCTTGGACCACCTGGAGGGGAAAGAAATCATCATCATCACAGAGCCCTTCTGAAAATTAAGAACCGTGGTATGTGTAGAAAGCTTCCTTACTCTGATGTGTATCTGCTGTATGCTTCCATGAAGGCCTGCCAGTTGTTGACAATCATGACATCATAGAGCAGAATAATGGCTGCCTGAGCAGACACACAGCATGCCATCATTCAGCTAGCTTCAGTACAGAAACACATTTAAAGCTAATGTTGCTGAGAATTTAAACTCTCAAAAAATATAAAACAATAACAGTAAAATCTATCTGTCCTAGTGAACACAGCTGAACACGATGGCTTAGACCAAGTATAGAAATAATTCAGGGGATGAATCCCAAAGACTGACATGTGGGTGTTTTGTTACTCACAGCGAAATCATCAAAGTTGTTGGGCCAGTATCCCAGCTGTTCATAAGTGCCACACATCGTGCTGAAGTTAGATGTGGTATTGTCCATGGAGAACACACTGGAACACACACACACACAGTATCAGAAATGTGCCGGTGAACCAATGTTATTTTAGTTAACAATGACGATAACTAAATGATTTTGTTGACTACCTGTTTTAAATATTACATATTTCAAATATTACATTGCTCTCTAATGACTAAGACATGACAATTTATCTGTAAGTTTTTGTTGACAAGATGAAAACTAGACGAAAATGTTAGTGGGTGGTTTTCTTCTTGCTGATTTTTATTGGCGGTCAGTAAAAAGCATTTAGTAGCATTATCACCAGTAGTGGGTGGCCTGGCAGACATTCAAAATGTGGATGGCACATTTCTGCCTATTGTGCTTGTCATCTGTCAGTCAAAAGTTAAATGAATCAGTAATGCTGCTCCATTGGAAGGTGTGTGAGGTGAGGCTCCATTGGAAGGTGTGTGAGGTGAGGCTCCATTGGAAGGTGTGTGAGGTGAGGCTCCATTGGAAGGTGTGTGAGGTGAGACTCCTCGGTGGTGGTCGAGAGATGAAACGTTATCTCCAGGAGCAAAATTATCAAAAGAAGGATTTTCATTACAGAAGAAGAATGGACGAAAAGGAACAGGTGGTTTAACATAAACTGATTTGTGACTGGACTGGAGTGGCAGCTCAGGTAGAGGATGATGATGATTATATGGATTTCACTGATAGCATAAATGTAGGGCAGCACTGGTAATTATCAGACTTCTAGTTCACCTGACAGTTCAGTCAAACTGTTGTTTGACTTAGGGCATCATGTATAAAGCGTGTATAAGCACAAACAAATGTGCGGTGCCATATTTTATGCACAAATCGACATATATAAAAATTTACTTTGCGTCAAAGTTTATACGCACACTTTTTCGCTGGCGTGAAAATATGCGGCTTTCACGCAAACTTTTTCTGTGGACAATATCAAACTACAAAGCGTCAAAACTCACCTAAATACTCTGAAATCTGACGACATTCAATTATTTAGACCAAGAAGTTTCAAACCTGATGTTTTTCCATGATTTTAATATTTTATTGTTTAAATGTAAACAGTGAAACTGAACCGCATTTTTCCTCAGACAATAACCTAACACACACACAAAATCTAGAAAGCAAAAATAAAAGGCTGTGAAAACTTCACTCAAAAGTAAATAGTACTTTTCCTCAGTGTTTGTCTCATAAAGATGTAACACTTTGTTCTGTTAACCAAAACACATGAAATGCTTCTATAGGATAATTTAATTCTGACTGAAAAAGAAAACAGGGTTGGCTGAGGATTAAAAATAACCAACAGGTTTGATTATTTTTAAGGTGATTAAAGTGTGTATAATCACACCTATTCAAGTAGCTGTGCCGCGTAAATGTGGAACTTTGGCTCTGATGGAGAACATCGCTAATGGAAAGATTCAGAGGGAGCGATTGATCATATTGATCTGCTGGAAAATGTTGATGATGGTTTATTAGTGTTTAGATTAATCCAGACTGATTACCCTGGATCTCTGAGCAGAACTTAAAGAAGGAGCCGTTTGGTACCGGTACCGGTCCAGCTGCAGTCATCCTTCAGTCGAGCCGCCTGCTTTGTGAATGCTTCTTTCTGGACAGAAAGCATCTCTTCTGTAAATGTACAACTTATGTACCTGATTCCACTATTTAGAATAAACGTCCACATTCCCACTGAATGACTCTGACTCGCTGTCTGCCCGGCTGAACGCGCTACTGTTCAAACAGGCATTTGCAAAATCTCTTTATTTATTTGGATTTAAAAAAAAAAAAAAAGTATTATTTTTATTTTTGCAAGGTCCTGAATGTGTCCTGAAATCACCTTCTAAATAAGATATATAATTATTATTATAAATATTTATACTGCTACAAACAAGGACGTTGCCAAGGTTATTACTTCACATGGTGGAAGAGTTCTGGGTATTTGTACTAATTTACATATGTATTTATGAGTGGCGACAAGGCGGACGCAGCTGCGCTCAATTTCCCGAAAGGTGCGCTGCAGCCACATGCGTGCACATGGTTTTATACGTCCGAATTTTTTTGTGCGCCAAGTTTTAGTGTGAAAACTGCGCACTTTTTTATGCATGAGGCATAAAAGAGTGCCACAGTTTTAACACCTGTCGCTGTCACACTGGTGTTAAAACCGGCGCGAGCATCTTAGGGTTTTGTTGCGTTTATAGGTGACTCGGAAAAACATGTTAGGCATGTTAATAATGGATTAAACTGTTGTAATGACTGAAAAAAGTGCCAGAGACAGAGGGCATAGTCAGATACGGGAAGTACGGGAGTTCATACTGCATCAAATAGAAATAGGAAAGGTAAAACGTTGGCCACTCTGAGGAAAAAATTACTTTAAAAAGCAAACAAAAAACCCCCAAAAAAACAACAACTTCCAGTCCAGGAAGGTGGACAGGAAGACAGACCCCGTGGGCTGGCAATGCCATCTAATACCCGCTCCAAGGTCTGTCTTAAAGTTGGGAATGTAATGATCATTGGTAAAACAGAAGAACAGAAAGACAAAGCTTTGAATATGGAAAGTGTCTGTAGAAAAACTGTGTGAGAGAAAAGGATTTAAGGAGAGAAGAAAGTAAAAAGAGGAATGATATCAGGAATACTTAATGAAGACCTAGAAAAGCTTAAAAAGAGTATTAGGGTGTGAAGGTGACTCAGATAAAATGATGTTGAAAACAATAGTTGGTGAAAGAGTTGAAAGTACATATATGATAGAATTTCTAGAAAATTTACTTCCAGAGAGAGTTAAAATAGGTTTCATAAGTTTTCCAGTTAGGCCCTATCCCAAAGATGACACAAAACCAGAACATTACAGGCTGATCGTGTTAATGTAAATATCCATACAGGTCAGCCTGTGTCCAGTTTTGGTGAAAGGAGGCAGCACGATCCGCACTGAGGTAAACTTCAGAGATCAAGCAGCGGCAGAGCGGGCGGCGCCAGCTGTGTGATTGGTTTGCTCACCCGGCTTTAAATGCATAAACTATACACATATCTTTTATAAATAAAATAAATTTGCCCTGGTAAAGCCAGGCTTATAATACGCTGGGGGAAAACCTTGCATTCACTTATTACAACTGGTTTATTCTGACCAAACTAAATCTACAAACAGTAAAACTGCACATCAAATCCTGAATGTTTTACCTATCATTGAATGAACTGGGATCTACACACATTGTTTCAAACATACCACTAAAGTGCTTCAGCACACTTCATCAGCCATTTTTTAAATTTCTCCTGTACATGTTTTTATTGCGTTAGACTTCATACCTCATCTGTGGAGGAGGTTTAATGGCACCCTCAAACAGCCAGATCCCAAATACAGCAAACACGTAGTACACTACCTGCATGATGACATGTTCCAGTTCAGGTCAGTTTACAGACATATTATTTTAATTTATGGATGAGCTGGAAAGAAACATGCAGCTTCGCATATAGAACAACTCTCCATGAAGCTCAGGTGGATGAATGAAGGCTGCTCACCACTAGGATCCCAGCAAATGCTCGGAGATTTTTCACCAGATCCAGCAGAGTGCTAGCAACCAGAGCCATGAGCTGCAGATCAAAAGGAAAAGATGGGAAGATGAATTTGGGGCTTTCGCGTTATATGTGAGTGCTAATATGCCTTTTATGACATCCCATTACTTCTGTGTTTTCACACACACACACACACACACACACACACACACACACACACACACACACACACACACACACACACACGCACACACACACACACGCACACACGCACACACACGCCTCACACAGCCACACGCACGCACATAGAGACAACAGTTAGCCTAAATTAGCACATCCAATTTTAGGGCCTGATCTCTAAAAGATTTGTGCAAAAAGAAGTGCAAACTTGATAGAGCGCACAAACCTAATCTAAAAACAACACGCAAACAGCATCACATCAGCAAAATGAGGAGAATAGCAGGTGTCTGTGTTTTGACTTTCTGCATTTATGCAGACACTCGAAATCTATTGCACCTGCTATTCTCATAAATTTATGAATGTGCAAAACATACACTGATAATCAGGGCAGGTAGATGGACTGGCACGATAAGCTGTCTGCGCTTACTACTGCGAGATGGAGGCATAGATACAATAATGGAAAATATTGCTTTTGAAATATTCGGAACATTAAAAGAATACAAAATATAAATAAAATATAGATTATTTAAAATATCTTACAGCAATGTCAGCTTTAAGCTTCTGGGTTGCCAAATAATTCCAGCATAATGTTATGTTTTGTTGCTGTGCTGGAGTGCATCCATAAAGCCCAGAAAAGTTGATGCAGGTTATATTTTTATGCTGCTTGTTCCACAAATTGTGTGGGCAAAAGACGTCTGGGTGGGACAGCTTAGTGCAACCAGACTGCTGACAATATTTAAATTGAAAATCACTACGACTAAACTTCAATATGTAGTTTATGCTTGTCAAAACACTCTATGTAGATAAGTTCCTTTACCATTCAGCCAGCCAGTATGTACCTTGATATCTGGGATGATGCGCAGGAACCGGAAGACAATCAGCATGTTAACCAGGCGAACCATCTCCCACAAAGACATCACACCATGAGGTGAAGGATCCCTACAGTCACATATAAAAACAACAGGAAACGTGGAATAGATGTCAACATTTAATATAAATTACACAGATGGTTGAAATTTCTACTAATTAATAAAAGTAAGTCTGCATTTTATCTCAGTGCTTCCAGGTCATGTAGAATACCTGATGTACAGGTATAGATAGAAAGGTCTTAGAACAGTCACACAGGCATATACTGAATTACAAATCACCATTCGTTGGGCAGCTTTGCGTAATTCTAATAAATGTTAAAACAGATGCACACACACATGCATGCACGCACACACATGCATAGAATAGACATGCCAACCTACTGGGAATAAGGAAGCTTGTAGGTGATGAATATAGCAATCTGTAGTATCTGGAAGGGATAATCCAAACATGTGAGGTCAGTGGAGAATTTTAAAGTAAAAAACCTACATCAAGAATAAAATTTAATATGTAAATTATCTTTCAGAAACAATGCTAACTTTCAGACAAGTTATAATTTATTAGTTTTTACTTTCCTGTCAGCAGAAATACTCTCCTGGCCTCTGAGTTTTCTGATCGGTTTGATCTGAATGACATCATTCACAGGTTCTGAAGTTTTACTCAGAACCATGTTTGCAACCCAAACTTACATAGATGCTGCCATATTCTATGTAAGGGTTTAATCTAAAAGGTAACAGTCAGATTTCCACAGAAACCTAATGGGAGTATTTTTGTACTCAAGGTCTACTCTATCCTCCTCACTCCCCAGCTAAGCATTACACTGTTACCCATTACAAGAGGTTAACAGAGGCATAAAATAGAATAGGAGTCAGTTAGAAATGAGTCTAGTGTTTTCACCAGTAACAGAACGGTGAGGAAGCCATCAAAAATGTTGCTCCTGTAGGACAGGTATCCCCTCCATCCAAAGGCAAATATCTTGACGCTCATTTCAGAAAGGTAGAAGAGGATGAAGCAGAGGTTGATAACCTGGCAGTGAGTTAAGAGAATGGTCAGTAAGTGGCAATTATTGTTTCCCACCACTTAAAAATGTTAAGGGGAATATAAGTTTTAAAATGTAATCCATTCATATCTCACTGAACATCAGCACTGGGCTAAGTTGTGGCAGGAACAAAACACTGGAATGCCTGGATATTTAGTTCTTCAGGGTACCAGGACACATTTTTACATATGTATTCTTTATTTTTATTTTTGTTGATGCAAATGGCAGAACATTAGAACAAGTTGTTCTTTTCTGTGAATCATCACTGTTTATTATTTTTCAAACATTGACATGCCTTTTACACTAACTAGAGAGAAAAAAAGACTAATCATTAAAACTGACATTAAAGAGATCACAATTTGTTAGACATGATTGTTAAGTGCTGAAACCAATACAGAGAAACAAGACAATATTTGAAATAGCATTGATTTGCATTTCCTGCAGTCATGTCAGTCATCCCTCATTCCTTCCAATATCCCTTTAATTCATTATCTTAAATTCCTGACTTCCTTTTTTCCAGGGTACTATTGTTGCGGCATGGTACCCTGTTTTATGGTCAATTTTAAGAAACCTGTCATCCTGTGACAAAGGTGTTGTTAAATGTCTTCACCTCTAAGACATAGTTGTCTCTCTCTTCAGTTGACGTTTCAGAGTTCAGAACCAGGATAGTCTGAAACACAAAAGTGTTGCATCACTGTGTTACCTGCTGTGGTAGGTCCCTACAGTCACATATAAAAACAACAGGAAACGTGGAATAGATGTCTACATTTAATATAAATTACACAGATGGTTGAAATTTCTACTAATTAATAAAAGTAAAGGTGTGCCGGACTTACACATATGCATAAGACATTGGCCAGTGCCACCAGGTTTCCTAGGAGAGTGAGGTAGTAGTGACTGAAGACCACCTGAAGTTTTTGAAGCGTTGCAGATGTATACTGAGGTAAAGGAGGATGCTGCAGCAAAAACGTGCAAAATCCAAACAATCGTTTTAACAAATCGTTGTCAGACAACTGTTTAGAATGAGTCCGTAGTTCTAGATCTACCTCCTTGATAAAGTCTTTATCCAGTTCATCAAATATCCTCCTGAACTGCTGTTGATCCATGTAGCCCTGTTCTGCAAACTGCTGCGATGCCTGGTGTGTTGGATGTGCAGATGAGAGCATTAAGACATTCAACAGAAAAGATGGAGGACCTCATGAAGCAACATTTTCACCAACATTCTCTGTCCTAATCAGGTCAGCATGAAGTTTACAGTATGAGATCAGAAACAAGGAAGAACAGGACTAGGCTTAAAGCTTTCCTTTTTGATAAAACATAGTTATAGTGACTTAGATTATCCTGAGCTATTTCTGTAGTTATGCTACTGGAGGACAGACTGACCACTTTCTCTCACTTTCTTCTTCTTCAAATCCCCAATCTACATTATTTATTATTTAAATTTTTTTTCCTCAGATGTTTTCCTACACCTGGTCTGGAGTTCCGTTTGGTTGTAAATTCTTCCTGGAGGAGGACGTCGGCTGGCAGAATGCTGCCATCAACGAATTGTTCTCCCTCTCTTATTATTTTAGATGTTCACTTCTAAAATAATCCTACATCAGTTCATCTGTTTCTTTTTTGTGTATCTGCTCTGTCTTCTCCGAACTCCAATTGGTCATGGCAGATGGCTGCTTGTACTGAACGAGACTCTGTTGCTGGCAGTATGGGAGAGTTTTCAGTGTGTGTGTGTGTGTGCATAAAGTTAAACAGACATAAGTTGGCTCTGACCGCTGTGATGGCTGATTTGTAGAAGCACTTCATGTTGACTCTGGACATCATCTGAAGCACAGCATCGACTCCCACAAGTTCTCTGAGAGACAAAGAAACATGAAGGGATGTTTGTGAGCAAAATCTGCTGACCAAAGCCTGGGCTCCATGAGAAGAAGTTCCGTTTTTGAATTATTGGTTAGGTTAAGCAATAAGGTGGGAATTGAGTTTAGTTTACTAAGGCTGAGACCTTAGAAATCAATGAAAAATGAATGGAAGTCAATTCAAAGTCCCTGTAAAGATAGAAAGACATATTATGTGTGTGTCTTACTGTGCTTCTGTCTGTGCTCTGTGACAGCTAAGGACATGGAAAGCAGCTCGGATCCCCAGGCGTCTCCTAATGATGGATGTCTGGACCGACATCTAGACAAAAACATGAACAGTCAGCCGGCATGTTGAGTTTGCAGTGCTAACGTTAAGTGGGTGGATTAGCTCATCTTTGATCTGTTTATGCTAAACTAAACACTAGAACCCGTCCCCCCACTCGTAGGTGGAAGGTGGTTACCCTCTCATTCACCAGGGTGAATCCCAACATACAGGCACCAAGATGAGGGGCAACAAGTTTACCCACTCCTGTCCAGCGCCTCTCACCAGGGGCAACTCCAGAGTGCAAGAGTGTCTCAAGGCTTGCGTTACGGTGAGACCGACTATTTCTAGCCAGAACCTCTTTACCTCACACACTAGCACCGGCTCCTTCCCAAACAGTGAGGTGACATTACATGTCCCAAGAGCCACCTTCTGTAGCCGAGAATCAGTGTGGGATGGGCTTCTACCCATCCCACACTGCACCTGACCCCTTTGGCCCTCCCATAGGAGTTGAGCTCATGGGAAGGGGGATCCACATCTCTTCCTTGGGCTGTGCTTGAACGGACTCCATGGGTTAAAGCCCACCCACCAGGCGCTCTCAACATGGTCCACCTCCAGGCCTGGCTCCAAAGTTTTTGTGTTTTCTTCATCTATACTGAACTATGTAACATTCATTATAACATTCTGTTTAAGTGAAAGTTTTTCTATCATCTCTTGTTTCTTTCCAATAGATGGCAGGACTGACTGACCAGACAGTTTATCATGATGTCCGGTTGGTTTATTGTGATATTTTTAATAACAGGTTGTGTATTTTCTATTACTTCATAGAACACATGATCCAACCTATTCTGTGTTGTTTTCCATTGTCAGACATATTTTCCTTTGTTTGGGAGGCAGATTTTTATTAGAATGTGTGACAGCCTTCAATCAAACATGATGTAGAGCAGTGGTGTCCAAAGCCGGTCCTCCAGGGTCAGCATCCTCCATGTTTTAGTTCTCTCCCTGAATTAAAACATGCTGATTCAGGGAAACCAGCATGTTTCTCTGAACTAACGCACCTAGATCCAATGATGGCTCATTAGAGGCCTAAGAAGAACATTTACATACTGAAAATGTTGTTACTACCACCAGAGAGAGAACTAAAACATGCAGGATGCCTGCCCTCTAGGACCGACTTTGAAGAGTAACTCCTTAATACTTACAACACATAGTTTTCCTGTTGCAACGCATCATACATCCACTGACATACAATACCTTCAGTCCCCTATGAAAACAATATTGGTACAACAGCCACTATTTATGTAGTAAAAAGCTCATCAAAGAGCCAAAGGCAGGAGATTAGCACAGGTGGAGGTGACCCATTTAAAAGGGAAGTCTCTGTGGTTGTGACTCTCTAAAGCCATGTGACCCACCATCCTGGTGTTCTGCATTCACATGCATCAACACTTGTCAGCATAGAAATCATTGGAGTGACGCTAGGTGTAAACATTCCAGTATGGGGTCTTCTGGCTCTGAAAGCACAACTACTGATTCACAGATACATCAAGACAATCTCACCAGTAAATATCCCCTGAACTGGTTATAGATGATGGCAGTCAGCAAGTTCATCAGACAATAGGTTCCTGCAGGAAGCAAAATGGATTCCTTCTGAAACTCAGCACTATGGGACAGTCATAATGTTCGGCAATCACTATTACTTGTAACTGGTTGGTTGTTCATAGTGATCTTCAATGCTTACCAATGATACTGAAGGCGATAAAGAAAATGGCGTAGCATCTGTTGAGGGAATAGGCAGGAATCATGACTGTAACAGAGAACATGATTGGTCCGTGTGAAAGCAGTTAGAGTTACAAGACGTTATTGGATGTGATTTCACTGTACCATCAGGATTGTTAGCTGTGGTGAGCAGCACCAGCAGAGAGGTCAGGGTGGTGGTCAGGTTCTTGAAATGTAACTCCCACTCACCATTCTTCTTTTGATCCTGGAGCAGAGTAACACAGACAGAATAGCTGCACTGTTTGATCCACTGGTTGTTATAATTATGATAAAACAGTTGAGCTTTTATAAGAAGTTTTTAAACCAAGTAAGGTTAAGCTGAACTGAAGAAAACTTTTATTTCTCACCTACCTAAAATATAATTGATATTCAGGGTTTGTCCATACAAGGTTGCTCTGTGACATCACTATTAGACCATTCTGATTATGTCTTAATACTTCAGGTTAAATTACAAAGCAATTTTGATGAGTGTGGGCTGTATTTTCACTCTGTGACATGTCCAATCAGAGTACTCCTGGTAACTACTGCAGATAGATAAATAACAACCAATCACAACCAGCAAATCAAAATACTGCACCGAACTGCATACATTACTAAACAAAATGTTTGGATTTAGGAAAATTTAGGCTGATTATTTATTACGATTTAACTGAAATGCAAAATAATTATATTATTTATTTTGATTTCATTTTATTGTGTTTACCTTTTTAAGATTATAGCTGGTGTTTAAGTATTGTTAATAATGTCATAGCACATAATTACACACAAACAGGTGTGACCACAAAGAAATGAACTCACTGCATTTTTAGCAAACAGCAGCATGCCGATCATGGTGAAGAGGCAGAGATGCAGAGCAAGCAGCAGGATCACACTGCAAAAAAAGCAACAGTTCCAGGTTTAACAGAAGGGTTGTAGGATCCTGTGATAATCCTCTGACTTTTCACCAACAGAAACAATGCAGCAACACGCCTCCAACAACACTACATGTAATACTGAGATATGACTCCATTTGATCTTGGCCTGTAACTCCTGCTAGATACTGTTCATACATCCAGTAATCCTGAGTGTGTGCTTGTACATACTGAGAGCTGAACATTTTTTTAGCCAACAAAGAGAGATCATTTTTGGATACTGATCCTTACTTTTTTCAACTGTACTAAGCTCAACCAGTTAGGCTTAGAGGTATGGTGTGAAATAATATTAACTTTTAGTTAAGGTTAAGGTTAGCAAAATACTGGTAATATTTAGGAATAGGGTAAGTGTTAGGATTAGGTATAAATGCAGTTATTAAAATGAAAGTCAATATAAAGTCAGATCAATAGACTATTGACAAACAGCTGTCTGCTGTCTTTTTCAAGCATCTATCATTGAACGTGATATTAGATAAGTATCAAGTAAAGTCTGGCAGCCTGGTATTACTGGTACTTTTACACCAGTAATACACCAGTAATAGTGACAGCAAAACCTAGTTAAGGTAGGAATATAGTTGACACGCTTAACTAATCTTTAGTGCTGACGCAGCGTCATTTCTCACTCAAAATGTTTTTTTTGGAAGGTGTTCTTGCAGAACAAGTTCATCTGTATTGGTATTTACATGATCCCTTCATGAGGGCTGTCTTTTCGGAGATTACTGAACCAAGGTACACGTCAAGTATAAAAACCTCCCTGTTGCTTAACTCATTCAAAACGGACCTCTAAAAGCATGATAGGTGCATGCCTCCTTTACACACAGTCCAATGGACCAACTATAAACCTAGATTTAAGTCTGAGTTAGTCGTGTTTATAGAGGTTTACATTGATCGCAGAGAGACTAATCTGAGCACATATTTCTTTGTGAACAAAGAATGATGTGTGCATTTATCTCTCAAATGTGTTCCAGCTTTGTTTCTGCACTTCCTTTGTTGTCTCACAGTGTGGAAATTCCATTGTGATAGCAGAAAAGTGACAGGCAATCAAAGCATGTGGAGTCACACGTGTAAAAACAGAATTAAAAATAACAGTGTAGGCCAGACGGAACTTTCGAACTATTGCTAGGCTTAAAAAGTATTGGTGACCTTTACTCATTCAATTCTGACATATTTTTGTGATTGTTAGAGTTACAGACCAAGTTCTAGCTCGATAAAAAAGCATTATTTTAAATTTCTTCAACTAAGAAGCTTTGTTAAAGCAAATTGCAGTAATCTTAACAAGCCTCCCCTTACATTGCTTGAAAAATTTATGATTAGGAATAAGTCAAGAAAAAGCATTATTTCAGACTTTTGTAATGTACTGATCTCTAACACAACAGATAATTCAAGTAATAAGCTTATGAACTGGAATCAACTATCAGTGAGCAAGATTGGGAAAAGGTCTGCACTAAAATCCACACAATGTCTATAGATAGCTGGACATTGGCTAATGCCCCTATATGTTACACCTGTGGATTTAAATAAATCTAACATCCCAGATTTTTGCATAAAGTGTAATTCTAATGGGACTTTTATACACTGCATGTGGAAATGTAGACAAATCAATGCGTTTTGGAAAGAGGTGAAAGATATAATTGAAAAAAATCTCTCAAAGCACATTTCACTGGATCCTAAATTGTTCCTATTAGCTTTATAAGGCGCATAATTTTAGCAAATCAAAATTTGATCTGAATGTGCAGCCGATCATCTGCAAAAAAAATTTATAGCTTTGGCTTGGAATTTTATTTATTTTTTCCTATGTTGGTTAATTTAACTTTTTATTTTCTTTTTAATTTCTCTGAAAAATTAAAAAGAGAAAAAATAATTACTGTCATCCAATAACTACAAAGGAAACTTGTTCAGACTGATGCAAGACTGTATTTTCAAAGTGGAAAATACAATCATTTGGTTAAAAAAATATTTTGGTTAAAAAAAAAGTACATAATGTGCATGTGTGCATTAAAAAACAAGTACATGTTAATGAACCACATCACCTGCCGTGATCTGTCAAACAGACTGATCTTTTTCATCCAATCAGAATATCCTTTGTAACTACTGCATTCACTTAGATAAATAACACCCAATCACAACCAGCAAATCAAAATACTGCACCAAGCTGCAGACATTATAAAGAAAATGTTCAGACTAAGGAACATTTAGGCTGATTTAACTGAGGTGCAAAAAAATTATATTTATTTTTATTTTATTTTATTGAGTTTGTCTTTTTAAGACTCTATAGCTGGTGTTTAAGTATTGTCAATAACATTATTGTTATTACACATAATTCTCGAGTCACATTATCAAATGTCCTTATGTTTTTAACACAAAAACACGGCGAGGCGCTGGTAAACTACCCTAGCACCCCACTGGGCTTTGCAAGTATTCTGGGGGAAAATCCTCACTCAATTCTTCACTAAAGACTAATCATATTATGGGGGTGTGGCCACATTTTTTGGGGAAGCAGTTCCCAACTGGTAAAACTACAAAGCCTCTGAATTTTAAGCTTTAGATCCGATAACCGTGCTTACACTTGAGTCACCTACTAATGTTTATCTACAAAGTAACATGATTCACCTACCTAGCAATCTCAGGTAGGGTTCTCTTGATGCATTTCAGTGTCTTTTTCATCAGAGAGGAGTTCTGCAGAAGGAAGAATGGCCGGACAAGCCGTCGTACTCTCAATTTCTGAATAATAAAGAAGGAAAAGAACGGTATTTTCAAAATAAAATCAAAGAAATGTAAATTTTATGCCAAGAAACCAGTCATCCAAACTGTTAAGTATCCCATGTTATCTGAGGTGATGGCACATAAACCACTGTGAGTGTCTATTTTGTTTAATCTGCCAGTTTATACTTTTATGATTAGGTTTATTGAGCAACAACATCCATCCATCCATTGTCTGTACACCCTTGTCCCTAGTGGGGTATGGAGGGGTGTTGGTGCCTATCTCCAGCGAACGTTTCGGGTGAAAGGCAGGGTACACCCTGGACAGGTCGCCAGTCTGTTGCAAGGAGCAACAACAGTTATACTATTTTAGATATATGACTTTAATTCAGTTTCTGTGACATACAAAAAAATTCTTACCCTATTGCAGAATAACCCGTTGGTGGAATACTAACGGGTTGCTAGTGGTATGGTAAAAACCATACCACCCCCACTACATGACACTTTCAAACGTAATACTGTACTAACTATCGAGCCTGCTGATAGCATCAAGTTGTTTGCTTGTTCAGTTGCTTTTTTCATTGGTGCTTTGCAAAAAGTAGATAGACTAGTGAAAAAAGAGGTCTACCTCCAGATTATTGAACTTCCCCTCAAGTCAAAAGCTGCATGTGTCATGAATTGGTGGTGGAATGAGGTGGTGAGGCAGAGGCTTGGAGACCCAGGTAGAAGAATAGTGATGGTTTTAATGATTAGTGTCCAGGAAAAAACAGACACAGTCCAAACACTGGCAGCACGGCAGGGCAAACAACAGGGCACAACACCGGTAGCTCAGAGTACACGAGGACTAGAAAATAATGACCACTAACGACAGCAAACAACAGTAATAGACAAGGACCCGACAGAGACGAAGAGACACAGGTGACATTAAATACACAAGAGGTAATCAGGGAACGAGACACACCTGGGAGTAATCAAGGGGAGACAGGACAACACGGAGAACACAGAGACAACAGGAAACTCAAAAGTAAACACAGAAAAACACAGATCTTGCCATCATGATTTAAACTTCAACTCAATTCCAAGAGAACAATGACTCCCAACACATATAAAAATACTTTTGGGGTGGATAAAACAAGCTAACATTGGGCTTAAATCATTTTGAAATAATTTTGATTGTATGCAAAATGAGAGTATGTAACATCTCGATTTAAAAAAACAGTCAGTGTTGTTGTTGGCTAAAACCGTGTCTGGTTTCTCTGAAACTTGCTGATGGACATCTAACCAAATAATTGTGGAGGTGAAAATCACTGAAGTTGTATGTTACATAATCATTGTAACAAACTGATAGTAGCCCTTCCATTTTATGCTGCACATCATAGCAAAACCACTCTTCAATTAGACATGAATATATCACTGTTCAGAGTAAAGTGTGAGTCTTACCTCATCACATTCCATGCTGACAGAGAGCACCCAGTCAATGACAGAAACACAAATGACTACAGTGTAGCTGATCAGCCATTTGCTCTTCCTGAATTCCTCCCAGCCAATCAGGTAGCTCTGACAAGAAGACAGGCAACATGAAACTTTAAACAAACAATTCAAAGAAAAGAATCAGGCAACAATGGCAAAGTGCATGTCAGAAACTTTGGGTTCTCAAAAAATGTTTTGAGATCTTCTCTTTACTTTGACAGTAAGATCCAGACAGAAGATGAAGAGACAGAGCATCTCGACGCTCTCTGGGGCACCACAGGGAGGTTCCCATCGGCTGGATTGGTGGCGGGGATCTGAAGAGATGGACAGGGAGGAAGGACGTTCTACAAACGCCAGTAATAGCACAACTGCAATGATGGTGCCCAAGATCCTAGGAGAGGGACAAATGGGGAAATGTTGGTTGATGTAGCATTTGGCCATCGTTCCATTTATATTTCAGATATTAAATTGTTCATACAGATGAAAAATGATACGATGATGATATATTTTGGTTATTTGGAATATGTGAGGTAGGGTTAGTGTGTTTCTCAGCTGTCTCAATGATGTCATCGACTCTGGTGGAGGACACCAGTGAAGGTGGGACACTCCGCATCTAATGCGGAGTGCTATGGGTGCCTCTACTTTCAGAGAATGTGGTGATGTCGACAACTGGTGATGCCAACACTCCCAAAAAGTTGAGTTATGCTTCGTTACTTCCAGCACCAGTGGAGTGTGCACAATCTCATTTTCATTTATGGTGGTGTGAAACAGTGTTCGCCCCCTTCCCGAGTTCCTTCTTTCTTTTTTGCATGTCTTGTCACATGTCAGTGTTTCAGAACATTTCACCAATTAAATATTAGTCAAAGCTGGTGAAAAGTGCAAACTCACCACTGGCATATTGTTGAGTAGTACCATCGATAGAGACGAAGAGACCCGGCATCCACCCGGTGGTTGATGGAGCGGTACTGAAAACAGGCAGACTTCATCAATACAGCAGTGAACCATTTTCAACTAAAAACTGCAACAAAGAAAAAGCTGTTAAAATCAATTGGAGGAAGAAAAATAATGTCTGATACACAAACATTAAGCTTTGCTTTACAACAGTGTATATCAAAATCAATCTACTTTTAGTACTGAGCATTAATGTGTTTAGCTTTACAAAAAAGCTCCTTATATACAGAATGTGCCTCAAGCAGATGTTTGGGTGCGTGCATCCTCCTCCACTGCTGATGATAAACTGGAAGGTGGATAAAGTGTGCTGTATGCCATATACAACATTAGAAAAGAAAAACTGTTTTTCCCATCCAAAAATGTTACACTTTGTGTGAGCAAGCCCTTATAAATATAATACACCTAGGTGGACTGGAGAGCAGAACAACATTAGTCTTTTTAACCTTTTCAAATTAGAAAGAAATTAATAATCTTTGAGTACACTCACATGGATGGCATCTTCAATAAAAACAACTGCCTGCTGGATGTACAGGTCCTCATCATCTGAGATGAACAAAAACAGCAGAACCATCAGAATTTAATCTGAGAAGCAGAAAACATGCAGACAGCTAACACTGGTCAGGAGCTGCTGTCGGTCAATGTAGCATATTGAATTCAAGAATTTGCTTTTTGGACCAAGCTGGGAACATCAAAATAGATAAAACAGTAAGTAAAAAGGTATCTGAAGATGGAGCTGATCAGATGGTGATACTTTAGTCCTCACGTGGGACTGTGTATACTGTTTTTACCCTTTATGTTCTCCTTCTGGCTCAGAGCGACTCTGTTAAGCTGTGATTCTCCAGGATGAAGCCACTAATTCCATTAACCTTTCACTTTTTATTTAAACATAAAAAGTTCCGAAGAACAAATGCTTCTTTCATTTTTATGAGAGTGCTCTGCCTTCCCAAACCCCAGTCTGTCACAGATCTGGACATTAGAACTTTACTCCTTCCAAAGTGAGAATACAATCCCACCGTAGGATCCAGATGAGCTTTTTTCTGCCAGCTGGATTAGATTGAAGCACAAAGTTTAGAACAGAAACTGTTTGGATGCTAAGAGTTACTTTTGAACCATAATAAATGGAATGTTCACCAACATATTTGATGTGCATTAATAATTTTCATAATGGCACTTGTCACAATGTAGTGTTGTCACTGATTTACCAATTATTACCTGTATTGTGTCTTTTATGACTTTTTAGTTTTGTGTTGTTACGACGTAAAGCACTTTGAAGTGCCTTGTTGCTGACATGTGCTATACAAATAAACTTGATTGACTGACTAATGGATTGTGAAGTAGCTCAATTTTGTCAACTTGATGAGCTATCTTCCAACTAAATGCAAGTTGAATGATAATGGGATAATGCATGGAGTTACCATGTCCTCCTTGTGCATGCATGGGTTCTCTCTGGATACTCTGGCTTCCTTCCCAAGTCCAAAAACATGACTGTTAGTTATTGGTTGGTTGGCCTCTCTAAATTATCCTTAAGAGAGAGTGTGTGCGTGTACATTAAGCTACACCTTAATGTACACACACACATAAGGTGACCCATAGAAGGTCACCTTAGACCTCCTGTAAGTCTAAGGTGATCAGAACTGTGTCTCAACTATAATGATCTGAGAATCACAGCATGTTTTAAGCATTCTTCCTACTTCAGTTTAACTTGCCTTTAAAACCAACATGCTTTGGTCTGCCTAATACCTCTTTGGGGTTAATAAAGTAGTTTTAACCTGTACTCTGTTGTATTCAGGTGGAGTTTATTAGAGTTAAGAAACCTTAGAGCAGAAACTGCTGTTTGAAACAGAAACAACAATCAGCACACTTCAGTCAGAAGTTTGTTTAGTGACTTCAATTGTTCCAGCTACATGAGTCAAAAATTCACATGTGGTTTGCTGACTCAATGCGTCACAGCAGGGTGTATCAGGTTGGCTATGGGTGCCTCTGAAGGAGCAGCCAGTACCTGGGACAGACATATGCAGCAGAACCTCTCATTCTGCAGAAGTGACAAAGTCACACACAACCCCAGCAACACCATGAGCTTCAGCAACAACCGCTGACAATACAGCAACATTTAGTAATGACAACAATTTTATGAAATGCTGTGGAGACTAGTTTTTGTTTCTTCATCTCATAATATTTAAATTTCTTAATTGAACCTTTACAAAGTTTACATATCAACTTTCTACATATGTAAAGTTCCAGTAAAGTATAGCTTTTAAGTCTTCAGAACAAAATACGGAATGATAGAAAACATTCCTGCTGCTTTAATTTAGTTAGTCATAAGAAGATTTGTGGGTGGGATGCATCAGTAACGTAGCTCAGTGTGGAGGGGCTTCTCCCTGTGCCTGTTTGGCTTCTGTCATTTCCTCACCAGCCATGAAACATGAATGATAGGTTAGGTTACGTTAAGTGGAGATCACTGCCAGTGCAGGTGGTTGATTCAGATGACTGTTAAAATGGGCTTAGATAGAGTCAGTCACTGATGTTGGGCCGTTCTAAGAAACAGCAAGCAAATAACAAATTTCTGAAAATCGCAAATGTTAAATACAAAACACAGTATCCGCCTTCTATACATCTTATTTCATATACATTGCATAGTGAGCTAAAACCTAACCATCCAGCTACATCAATTAAACTGAGAAAATGTCCTGTTCTTATTTCAGAAAATTAACACACCATATTTTTTATTAGACCAAGGAAAAAGAAAACAGTCAACCCAACATTTGGGGGATTGTATGTGTTTCTTCTGTTAAAGCTAACAGGAACTTTTAATGTTTTGGATCTGCAACGATTTACAGAAACTTGACAAGACTCTGCAAAAATCTATATTTGTTTTCTGAAAATACCTTTTTTAATTTACTCCTGAGCGTTGAAAAAAAAAACATTTTAAAGAGGTAGTATTATGCACTTGGAGAACAAAGGACTCCTTAACATGCATAAAAAAATCAAGGTCACACTCCAGGAATGCGTTTGATGAGGAACTAACATTAAAAGACAATAAAGCTCAAGCCAGTTCCCTATTTTACATAATACCCCACTTTTAGGTAATAATAAAAATATGTTTTATGTCTTCTATGTTTTCCCTGATTGGTTGACATGTTGAAGGTGTTTTCCTCTCTGCTCCAGATAGGCACCAGCTCACAACAACAAAACACACAACTTATTGGTCAATGGAGACCAACAAGTAACAGGCTTCAGTTTGTCTTGAAATTCTGTCAATCGTTGAGTTACTAATTTACTTTTACAAGACGTGTCAGAGATGCTTTATAGAAGTAAAAACTAAAACATAAGGAGGACTTTGGCCAAAGAAGAATGTAGGTTTCAGGTTTCAATAAAGTGCAGATGTGCAGCTAACTGAACAATGACTACTGTCTTCATTTCTATGATCCAGTTACAAGTGGTGCAATCTAGTTTATTTGTTCTGCAGCTGCAGATATTTTATTTCACATATTCAGCCAGGTTCTGGTTATTTGTATTTATTATGACTGCTAAAAGTTGAAAACAAGACAGCTTCTAATTTCAATGATCACATCCTAAAAAGATGAATTGTGAAAAACATCCAACACTAAGCCAGAGTTTTACTGAAAGCAGCTATGATAAAAGTGTTTGTCTTTTGTGAATGACATTTGAATGGTGGCTTTTTGGAAAAACAACAATGTTCAGCATTGATTTTAATCAAAACGTCTGAGGAAAAACATTTAAAGGTTTTCAAGCAAGAGCAACACAGAAAGGAGGGAAAGTTTCAAAATGAATCCAGTTTCCCTCATGTGGCCCCTCTACTGAGATGAACGTTCACCTGAGAACATGACGTCACACCAGGATGAACATCAAGTCAGAGTCTATTCTAGGTCAGTGCGGTGAAAACATGACAAGTCACAACATGTTATTTCATATCGCTTCTGGAAACACGACTTTGTAACTACAGTCAACTGCAGCTTTGATCTACTGTAATAACCAGGACAATAACCAAGAGACCTCCCATTGTCACCCTGCGGTCCCGTACCTCCGTCCCCAGCAGGAGGGTAAGACATCCGCCTGCTGCCCCGCGAATCTCCGTCAGTCCTGGCCGGGCCGGAGCCATAGTCCCCGCTGTGTTGGTCCTCAGCGCCGGTCAGCAGGCGGTCTGTCTCCATCCGGAGGTCTACAACTAGTAAGACAGACTTTCATCAGTGGCCAGAGTGAAAGTTCCGGGTCCAGGTCTGGACGAGTTCGGCTCTTGCTGGAGTTTTAGAACTTGAGGAAGAACAAGATGCATGAGCAGACGACAGGAACCTGTTTTAGGAAGTCTCTGTGCTGCTCCTCCCTGTACCGCCCCGTCCTAAAGTTTGGGTTAAGTTTGGACTCCACCTCCAGCAGCCCGGCTCGGTTCGGCCCACAGAGGTAGCTGAACCCCCACAATACATTCACTGAGCTGCTGGACCGAATCGGGCTCACAGCAACGCTTCACACATGCCAGGAACACAAAGACACATATAAAAATTAAAGCTGCAAGCAGCCTCGGGCGGCCCTCGCAGCCAAGCGCCGCTCCGGCCTATCAGCCACCGCGGGGGTTCACGCACCGCAGCCCACCCGCCACCG